>JXCR01124296.1:13410-82188 GCA_002079205.1 Phalaenopsis hybrid cultivar | reverse complement strand
TATATATATATATATATATATACACACACACACACGTGTTAAGATGTAGGGTCCTGTATCATTTGTAAACCCATACGGCCTGGAAAAAACCTTGTAAGTGAAGGAGGAGAATATGAGTAGATAATTTCAGGTTTGGTGTATCATTTTTTATGGCTCCCTCTTTTTTTCTCTCTCCATTTATATATCTCTAAATGTTTTTGTCCCTATAGGGTATAGGGCTAAGAAAAATATAAAAGAATAAGGAAATAATAAATTATAGGTCATATGATATGAGACCTGTACAATTTTATCATTGATAAGACAAATCCAGGAGTGTCAAGGGAGTCACAAATGGGTTTGAAGAGTGAGCTTTGAGTTTATTTTTCTTACCATGTAGGCGAAGGAATGTTCAACAAAGGAGTGTAAATGAGTCGAGCTTGAGTGAACCTAGTCTTTGTTCTTAATCAACTCATTCAATTTTTTTTTTCTTCGACATGAGCTCGTGTTTGAATCAACTTATAAATAGCACATATATGTTCTTCTTGATTCGAGTTTGCTTGTTTGAATTAGCTCATGTTCGACTCAAATTTGGGCTGAACAACCAAAACTCATAAGGGTGTATCAACCTTAAAGGAGGGATTTCTCTCCATATATATAAAGACTTGTAAGGCTGTAAGAATGTGGGACTAAACAAACATAAGAGAAAATCTGAAAAAAAGGGTGTTTTTACATACAAATGTCTTAAAACCTTCAATATTATCTACCACTACTCTTAAATATTAATATTAAACGTAGAGAGCACTATTACNTCTACCACTACTCTTAAATATTAATATTAAACGTAGAGAGCACTATTACGAGGACATTGAGAACAATGGCCACAGAGGTCTGTCCAGTTGTCACTAATGAACGAAAGCTCATCGGTGAGATCTTCCCTTGGTTTAACGACCGGTATTTTCATCTTCAACGTCTTCGTCTTCGAACATGGAAGGGAAGATGAGGATGACGTTTGAAGACGATGACGCCAAGCTTAACGACGAGCCCGTGAGATCCAGAATTGGAAATGCTGGAATCAGGAAGACAGCTGGCAGGACAGAGAGGCATTTAGCGGGATGTGGAATGGCTGGCCGGGCTGGTTTTCGAAACGCAGAACTGCGGGCGATTCGTGGGAATTCATATCTGCATAGCCGGGACGGTGGAACACCTGTTTTCCCCAACTTGAACATTCCACACCTCTCTAAACAAAACAGAGACGGTGGAAGGGAAGATCTCATCGATGAGCGTCACGCCGACGGACCTCTGTGCTCACTGCTCTTATCGTTGTCATAACAGTGCCTCCATGCGTAATATTAATATTTGGGAACCGTGGTATGTAATATGGGCGGTTTTACGACCGTTATATGTAAAAACTTCTTTTTTATTAATTTTTGTGAGATACATACAACACCAAACATTGATATTAACAACTAGTGTTTTTTTTTTTTTACATCAGGACTCTTAAGGTAGTGCGTTCGGAGTTCAATGATGCGGCGCCACATTTTAAGTTGGCTCCACCATAATACACTGATATTGATCAGTATTAAAAATGGTGGAGCCCACTTGACACGTGACGCCCCTATTGGACTCCGAATGTATCAGGAGTCCTGATGTAATATTTTTCCATTGATGTGTGGGTGCCATAAAACTATTGAGAATTTGATAAAAATGAAAAATATGATTTATTGTTTTACCATAAATTTTGATATTTTAGTGAGAATTAAAAAGAAGGATGAAAAAGGGTGGCTGATTTGTAAATAGTAATTTTCGGGGTCTGTATGTAAGTGCGACTTGCTCTTTTTGGGCATTCACTAAAATACGAGCCAATTCTTATGTATTTACATCTGCAACATTTTTATTTTGTTACCTTTTGTTGTAGTTCAGGCTAATTGCTACATTTCTTGGGTTTCTTTATGTATCGATTCTTATGTATTTACATATCTAATTTCTAAACTTTAGATTCAACATTTATACCGCCAAAATCTCTCGTATCTTATTTTTTAAAGTAATATTGAAAATTAATTTAGAAAAGATATAAATAAAAATCATTATTAATTACTTAATTATTTCAAATGAAAACAAGCTAAAACATGAACAAACAAATATTTGTTCTTGTTTGTGTTTATGATTCGAGCTCAAGAAAATTGTGTTTGGCTGACTTACTTAACGAACGAATCGAACACGAGCTACTTAAGCCGAACATGAGCTGTTTTGCGAACTACGAGCTTTTTTGATAGCCCTGATTTTGCGAACTTGGTGTGGCCTGATAAATACAGGAGAGTTGGATAAATACGAGAGAGCTCAATAGAGAACTCAAATAAATGTCGACGAGCTCGTTAGAAAATTTACATGAATACTGACGAGTTAGATAGAGGAACATGCCAAAATTTTCTCAGTGGCAAGCCTCGTAGGCATACTACAATAGATGTGATTGGTGAATATAATTTCCTTACAGTGTGACTTTAAATGCATGACAATCAGGCTTGATCCATTAGGCCCATAAGGTCCATACTACTTGGGATTGTATAAACAAATATAATTGTATTTTTATATGTGTATGTATACACCAATATAATTGTATATAATTTCTTACACATATTTTAGAGCCCACCTACCGAAGTAAATGTTTTAGCTTGAGAGATTACTGACTCTCTCTCTCTCTCTCTCTATAAGTATATATAGATATAAGAAACCATGTAGCTTGAAAAACCTTTGACAAGCACGATATTCCAGCTTACCAGATGCTCAAGTTCAATAGATAATCTCTTAGACCTCTTTAGATCTTACACTCATCTCTCTCTCTTCTGCCTTTCCTACACATAAACAATATCTTACCAATTTGTCTATACTCGTAAATGATATGGGACCTTACGTCCTAAAAGTTTCAACATTCTAAAAGGTGCGGCGAGTGTTGACCTCACTTTTGGTTGACGTTTAGTTTTTCCTCTTTAGTAACCTAAGGTCTAGCCATAGGACTTTCGTATTGACTATTCTTAGAAAACTAGACAAGGAACCCTCACAATTAGAAATTCCAAACTCTTCTCTACTCAACTTGAAGTTCCACATATTGGTCCTAACCTTTAGCACTTAGTAGGTGAGGTCACAATGGGGGAAACTCAAGATGAGTCACCCTTAGGACTGCTGGACTTTAGGGTTGACCCTAGGTGTTGGTCTAGGGCTAAGGCACTTACTTGCAATCACTTGTACTCACAATCACTCATTATCCTAAACCCAGAACTTCTAGGCTTTGGTCCTTTGATACTTTTGGGAGACTCCTGTAGGTGGTTCCCTAAACTCACTAGCCCCAGGATAGGGTTTAGCTAAGTCCACTACATAGAGGACCCAAAATGGGGTTTCCATTGGTTCATGGCTTATTGATGGTAGTTGATACTCCAACTCTACTAAGATACCCAACCTACCCTTTTGCCCCTAAATTCCCCTAAATTACCTAGATACCATTGAGACCCCAAATTTGGCCAAAATCTCGAAATCTAGTCAAAACATCCAACTTGATTCAAAAAATCATTTCAAACACATTGAAAACACCCAAACTATCCAAAATCCCCAAATTGGTCAAATTACCAAAATACCCCTCTTTGGCCCAAAATTCCAAAAATTCTATAAAATCCCAAAAATTTTTCAAAACCTTCTAAATGTTCTCAATTTCATTTTTCTCAACTATCACATGACCCAATTTGGCCAATTTAACCATCTTTGATAAAAACCCCCAAGTTACCCTTTAAAGGCCCATATTTTCCCCAAATTACCTCAAATGTCTAGCCAATTGGTCTCAATTTACCCTAATTTCAATTCTAAACCCAAATTCACCCTTGATATGACCAATCTTGACTTGATCATGTGGACCATTCACATCTATATATGAAGCCTAAGGTCCATACTACTTGAGGTCTAGTCAGTTTGAAGGAGAATCGATATATGAAACCTGAGAAAAGCTTTAAAGATCTTCCTAGAAAATGTCCACACCATGCTTNCTTATAGGTAAGTGAAGGAGGAGAATATTAGTAGATAATTTCAGATTTGGTGTATCATTTTTTATGGCTCCCTCTTTTTTTTTCTCCCCATTTATATCACTCTAAATGTTTTTGTCCCTATAGGGTATAGGGCTAAGAAAAATATAAAAGAATAAGAAAATAATAAATTATAGGTCATACGACAAATCCACGAGTGTCAAGGGAGTCACAAATGGGTGTGAAGAGTGAGCTTTGAGTTTATTTTTCTTACCATGTAGGTGAAGGAATGTTCAGCAAAGGTGTGTAAATGAGTCGAGCTTGAGTGAACCTAGTCTTTGTTCTTAATCAACTCATTCAATTTTTTTTTTCTTCGACATGAGCTCGTGTTTGAATCAACTTATAAATAGCACATATATGTTCTTCTTGATTCAAGTTTGCTTGTTTGAATTAGCTCATGTTCGACTCGAATTTGGGCTGAACAACCAAAACTCATAAGGGAGTATCAACCTTGAAGGAGTGATTTCCCTCTATATATTTAAAGACTTGTAAGTCTATAAAAAGGTTCTCTCATTGATGTGGGACTAAACAAACATAAGAGAAAATCTGAAAAAAAGGGTGCTTTTACATACGAATGTCTTAAAACCTTCAATATTATCTACCACTGCTCTTAAATATTAATATTAAACGTAGAGAGCACTATTATGAGGACATTGAGAACAATGGCCACAGAGGTCTGTCCAGTTGTCACTAATGAACGAAAGCTCATCGGTGAGATCTTCCCTTGGTTTAACGACCGGTATTTTCATCTTCAACGTCCTAAACCCTCGAACATGGAAGGGAAGATGAGGATGACGTTTGAAGACGATGACACCAAGCTTAACGACGAGCCCGTGAGATCTAGAATTGGAAATGCTGGAATCAGGAAGACAGCTGGCAGGACAGAGAGGCATTTAGCGGGATGTGGAATGGCTAGCCGGGCTAGTTTTCGAAACACAGAATGGCGGGTGATTTGTGGGAATTCATATCTGCATAGTCGGGATGGTGGGACATATGTTTTCCCCAACTTCAACATTCCACACCTTTCTAACAAAACATAGACAGTGGAAGGGGTGATCTCGTTGATGAGTGTCACAGCAACAGACTTTTGTAGTCACTACTCTTAACGTTGCATAACAGTGCCTCTACATGCAATATTAATATTTGGAGGCCGTTGTATGTAAAAACATCAAAAAAAATTTTTTTATTAAATTTTGGGAGAATGATGTGACAATTACATACATACAAACTCAAACATTGATATTAACCACTCATGTGCATTTTTTGCACTACCAAACTGATGTGTGTTGTAATATATTTAAAAATAGAACAATGGATCGATGATGAAACGAACAAATAGAACGAGAAAATTCACACAAGAAAATAACAACAGAGGAATGCACAAATTTACGTGGTTCGGAAAATTGCTTACATCCACAGAGTTGCAGAGGATTTTATTACTTGAGGAAATTATATTGTCGTTGATCACCTCAACGATTACAAGAAAAGCTTCTCACTTCCTCTCTCTCTCTTCTTCTATCTCTACATCGAGATACACAGAATAAGATAAAATTTACAAGAGAAATAAACCCAAGTTCTCTTCTGCCATAAGCCACCAAGAAGAAGCTAAGGGAGAACAATCTTCTTCTTCTTTCTTCTTCCTTTTATCGCAAGTAACTACTGCTTGCACTCCGAGGAAGCCCGAAGAAGAACACCAAAAATGTCGTTTCGTTGATCACTCTAAAAGAGGAATACCAAGAGAGCGATCATCCTTCCTCTTTATGTTACCGCGACTTAAGAAGAAGGATAGAGAGGCGGGAACAGTTAAACAGTAGAGGCAGGAAGCTTGGCGGGAACCGTTTCTCCGATAGAGAGAAGTAGTGATTTTTCGCGATCGGATACGGAAGCGGGAAAACGGAAGCAAGTGTCTTCGTCGGAACAGTAAAAAAATCGGGCTGCAACTAACAAATCTCCTACTTAGAGACCGGTACACAAGCATCAACATCTCCTTTCTCAAACTGATATCTTCTACTGGTAGTGTCGCCTTTTTCTTCAAAGATAAATTCTCCACCTCTACAACCCAAAGCATCTGTCTTCATACCATAAGACCAACTGAAGTTGTACACAACTTCAGCTTTTCAAGAGTAACACCCTTAGTTAATATATCAGGAGGATCAACATAGCCTTGCACTTTCAAGCTATTTTCTGGATTACTCTTATCTTGCTTACAACTCCCACTACATGGGCAATATCATGCCTCTGCTGAAATCCTTTTTCAATAAATCTAGTTTTGTACCTCTTACTGTCATCAAACTCAGTCTTCACCTAATACACTCACTTGTTGTGTAATATCTTCTTCCCTTGTGGAAGTTCTGCCAGCTTACACTTGCTCGAACTTTCATCTTGCAAGATTTCTTCATAGCTCTGTGGTTCTCAACTATCTGTCTATGGAACAATAGGAATGGGTGCCCCGGATCCACTCTCCTCTTCACTTCCATCATCAACATAACTATGAACTGTCAGCAATAGTACATCTTGGACTTCTTCAGATATCACATTTGCACTGTCATTCTCTTTCTTCTTAGGATTTATGCAGTTCCTCTTTATGTGGTCAGTTTTGCCACAATTCCAGCAAGTTACTTGTTTACCAGGCCTTGGATTGCTCCTGCTTCTGTTCTTTGATTTTGATCTTCCACTATTTGAGTTTATGTCATGTGATCTCCCTCTGGAATCAACATTTAATGTTGAACCCAAACCTGAGATATCGTCAGAATCTTTCTTGCTCACCTCCTCAGTCAAAATCAAATCACGAATATCTTCATATTTCAGTTTAGATTTATTTGCAGAATTACTGACAGTCATCCTTATAGCTTCCCAACTA
The DNA here is from genome assembly GCA_002079205.1 of Phalaenopsis hybrid cultivar. NCBI lineage: Eukaryota > Viridiplantae > Streptophyta > Magnoliopsida > Asparagales > Orchidaceae > Phalaenopsis > Phalaenopsis hybrid cultivar. The sequence goes on along the minus strand of JXCR01124296.1, from coordinate 75,285 downwards.
TTTGACAATGAAGCCAATAAGATCAGTGCACGTATCTCATCATCAAATTCAATTTCTGTAGATGGTAATTGATTTGTGAAAGTATTAAAATAATTCAGGTGTTGTACAATAGACGTACCTTCCGCCATCTTCAAATTGAATAATTTCTTTATAAGATATACCTTGTTAATTACTAATGGTTTTTCATACATACCTAACAGAGCTGTCATAAGATATGCAGTCTTCCTTTCCTTGATAACGTTGTGTGAAATGAACCTCAATAAGGTCAATCGAATAACCACCAGAATCTGTCGATCCAACAAATTTCATTCAGCCTCATCCATACTTTCGGTCTTTTCCCCAATAACGGAAGATGAAGTTTCTTCCCATAGAGGTAGTTCTCTATCTGCATCCTCCAATAACTGAAATTTGTGTCATCAAACTTCTCGATCCTGAAACCCTCACTTCATCTACAACCATCATCTTCCTCAGATCCAAAACCAATCTCTGATACTAGTTGTTGTGATATATATATAAATAAAATAAAAGAACGATCTTTAACGAAGTGAAAAATAGAACGAAAAAATTTACACCAGAAAAGAACACCAGAGAAACACATAGATTTATGTGGTTCGACAAATTGCCGACATCCACGGAGTTGCAGAGGATTTTATTACTTGAGGAAATTACACCGTCGTCGATTAGCTCAACGATTGCAAAAAGAACTTCTCACTTCCTCTATTTCTCTTCTTCTATCTCTATACTGAGATACACCGAAGAAGATAAACTTACAAGAGAAATAAACAGAATTTCTCTTCTGCCACAAGCCACCAAAAAGAAGCCAAGGGAGAACAATCTTCCTCTTTTTTCTTCTTCCTTCTACCGCAATTAACTACTGCTTCCACTTCTCTTTCTCTATCCCAAGGAAGACCGAAGAGGAACACCAAAAAGGTCGTGTCGTTGATTACTCTAGAGGAGGAATACCAAGAGAGCGATTATCCTTCCTCTTTATGTTACTGCGACTTAAGAAGAAGGATAGAGAGGCGGGAATAGTTAAAAAGTAGAGTCGGGAAGCTTGGCGGGAACCATTTCTCCGACATAGAGAAGTCACGATTTTTCTTGATCGGATACGGGAGTGGGAAAGCGGGAGCGAGTGTCTTCGCTGGAACAGTAAAAAATCAGGCTCCAACTAACAATGTGTGCATGCAATAGTAAAACTATGTAGAATTTGATAAAAATGAAGAATATGAGTTGGAGTTTTATTATAAATTTCAATATTTTAGTGAGAATTAAAAAAAAGGATGAAAAAGTGTGCTTGATTCGTAAATAGTAAGTTTTGGGGTCTGTATGTAGGGTTGTCAAGAAAGCTCGTTGTTCGCGAACAGTTCCTGTTCGGTTCATCGAGAGGTTTGTGTTCGATTTGTTCGATAAGCAAACGAGACGAACACGAATAATTTTTTTCGTTCGGTTTATAAACGAACCAAACACGAACAAGTCATTTGTTTGATCGTGCTCGAATTATTATTGTTCGAAATATAAAATAATTTAAAATAATTATATATAAAAATTATCATATTTTAAAAATAATTATATACTCTAAAAATTTATCATATTTTTAAAAATTAAATCATATAAATAATAATCTGGTCTTCAGGTTCACCTTTTAGCTTATATTAAATTCTATAATTTCGTATTTATCTTCAGGTTCGTCTATTAGCTTAATTTTTCTTATATTTCTTTTAAATTTATTTATTTTTTTTGAGTGAAACCTAGTTTTTGGGAGTAAAATCTCGCATATTGCCTCTAGATCTGAATTTTTTTATGGATGAGATTTGATATTATAGTTTTATTGTGAGTTGCGCTTCAGCTATTTTGCATTTATGCTGTGATTCACTGTGATTCATACATGTTTAAGCATTAATTTCATATAGGTTAAGCTTTTGAAAGATTTCGAACATTTTAAAAAATTCAAACAATACAAACAAATTTGTAAGATTTCGAACAATTCAAACAATTTAAATAATTTGAACAATTTAAATAATTCAACCATTTCAAACATATTACAAACAAATTAAACCAAACACGAACAATAACTTCACAAAAAATTTCAAGCATGAGTCGATTCCAGACACGTAATTTCAAACGAGTTGAACACGAACATGAGTTCTATTCGTCTCATGTTTGTGTTCGGTTCATTTGCATCCCTATCTGTATGTAATTGCCCATTAATTTTTTTGGGCATTCACTAACATACCAGCCAATTCTTATGTATTTACATATGTAACATTTTATTTTATTACCTTTTTGTTGTAGTTCAGGCTACTTGCTACATTTCTTGGCTTCCTTTATGTATAGATTCTTATGTATTTACATATCTAACTTCTAAACTTTACATTCTACAGTTATACTGCCAAAATCTCTCATACCTTATTTTTAAAATAATACTAAAAATTAATTTAAAAAAGATATACATAAAAATCATTATTAATTACTTAATTATTTCAATTGAAAACAAGCCAAAACATGAACAAACAAATATTGGTTCTTGTTTGAGTTTATAATTCGAGCTCAAGAAAATTGTGTTTGGTTGAATTGCTTAATGAACGAATCAAACACGAGCTACTTGAACCAAACACGAGCTGTTTTGTGAACTACGAGCTTTTTTGATAGCCCTAATTTTGCGAATTTGATGTGACTTAATAAATGCGGGAGAGCTCGATAAATACAGGAAAGCTCGACAGAGAACTTAAATAAATGCTGATGAGCTTGGCAGAAAATTTACATGAATACCGACGAGTTAGATAGAGGAACATGCCAAATTTTTCTCAGTGGCAAGCCTTATAGGCATACTACAATGGATGTGATTGGTGAATATAATTTCCTTACAGTGTGACTTTAGATGCATGACAATTAGGCTTGATCCATTACCCCCATAAGGTCCATACTACTTGGGATTCTCACATATATACATATCTGTGTGTATACACAAATATAGTTGTATATAATTTTTTACACATATTTTGGAGCCACCTACCGAAGTAAATATTGTAGCTCGAGAGATTTTTGACTCTCCCTATATAAGTATATATAAATATAAGAAACCTTGTAGCTTGAAAAACCTTTGATGAGCGCGATATTCCAGCTTACTAGATGCTCGAGTTCAATAGATAATCTCTGAGACTCCTCTAGATCTTACACTCATCTCTCTCTCTTCTGTCTTTCCTACACATAAACAAGATCTTACCAATTTATTTGTACTCGTAAATGATATAAGACTCTACGTTCTAAAGGCTTCAACATTCTAAGGGGACAAATTTTCAAGACCGTACAAGATGTGAGAGAAGCTTACAGATCTCATTCTCGAACTGAGCCCAAAACTTGCACTGGATAGTCAAGATGCGTGGCTTGCAGGCAAGAGCCACCAGGGCAAGATTAACCTACACAAAACTTGCCTTGAGCCGGACCAAGGAGTGCACTTGGTCCAATTCTTGAACAAGGAGCAGGAAGGTATGATCTCGATCACCGCAAAAAAAGGATAATATGATGCAATCTCAAATAGAGAGGAAGGTTGAATAAAAACAAGAAGTTTACTTGTGAGAATTCTTATAAAGAAATCAAGAGGAAAAAAAAGAACAAAAATTAGAAGAGAATGCCTTTTCAAGAGAAATTATGCAAGCTGAGGCACTGAGGAAATTTAAGATTTCATCCCAAGAATCTTATAAGGGAAAATCTGACCATATGAGCTTCATTTGAGTAAGTCCTCTACCCGCTCAAAATAAATGATGCTTTAAAATTTCTTTTAATCTTTAAGATGTTAAAGGAATCAACTTTACACTAGTTCAACCACTTGTCAAAAGAGGTAATAAGCTCTTTCAAAAATTTCAAGCGTATATTTGTAGCTTAGTTTTCCTGCTTGCAAAAGATGTCAAAGTGCTCTCAAGCACTCCTAAAGATCCAACAAGAGCTTAGGGAGCCTCAAAAGCTTCATTATTCGTTTTTAATTGGAGATGTTGGACATAAAAAAAAAAAAAAACCAAGAGCTTGCCTTCACCCACATTGCTCTGGCTCAAGGCCTCTATGAGTAACTGTTTTGGTACATGCTCGACTTATAGAAGCCAGAAATTTTGGCTAAGAGGTCTCGATATTCCTTTTTATATGTAGAATTTAAGAAGTTGACACCACTACTTAAAGATTTTAATCTCCGGTAATGACACCGAAAACTTGATCCCAAGAGAAGTAAGATTTCAATTTTATTTCTAGGGACTCTACATAAGTATATGTATTGTTATCAAGTAATATAAAGCTTTCTGATTAAGGCCCGATAATCAATCCCACAGAGATCAAGGTTAATCACAGCAGCTATCAAGAGAAATTCTAGTTTATAATAACACGCACTGGCTTGGAAGGTCGATAAAAGTTTGGTTTTGATTTTATTCTATAATTATCACTACAATATTACTTCTACTTATAAATTAAAATACTTAGTGAAAATCAGAAGGTGGGGTTTTTAATATATTAAAATTACTCTTCCTCATACAATGAAATTAGTGACATGTGTAAAAGGAAAACAAGTCGTGAGAGAGATTGTGACAAATAGGAGCAATTATATTCTTTACCCTTACTAGAGATACTATAAATAACATTGGTTAATCTAAAGTTTGAATAGTTCTGAAGATGGGCTAGGCAGGGAAGATGCTAGCTCTCACTCTAGAGTTCCCTCTTATCCCTCCACCTGGAGGCTAACATCTCGCATCAAAATCTAAAACAATAGACCAAACCTAAAGTCCTCTGATTCTACATATTTTAAGGATTATTTCCTTATTTATTTGCACTCAACTATATGGACTACATTCTCATCCATACAATCTCATGTGATTTTACCACAGTTGATTGAGACAACATCATCCCGGATCTTACATATTCTCACAACAGATTTTAATATGCAAGTTGAGATGAAGTTTATATGTGAATGAAGAAAAAAGTAAAAGTTATCCAATATATTCTCACTCTACTCAATTTTATATCCTACACATGCATACTAACTCATTACAAGAGGAAAGCGTAAAGAAAACTACTCACTACACATGGAGAAACAACAAGAACTTTTTATTGAACAAGACTTTGAAACCATACAAACAAAGTACTGAATTCATATAAAAATATAATAAAAATACTTATCTCTGATAGAAATCAAACTCTCCTTGTATAGAAAAAACAATCTCCTTACAATCCACTCCAAGAACAAAGTGAAAAGAAAAGAAAAAATTCTCACACTCTCTTTCTCTCTCATCTTGCCGCCCCACTTGGGGCACGCCCAAGCCATCTTCTTCTTCTCCAAATCTTCTTCTACTCTTCTAATTGATTTAAGAGTCTAAAAGATATTTTAAAAACATTTCCAAGCTTTTTTTTATAATTTTCCAAGAGATGCTTAAGTGTCTCTTCAAAATTGTCCATATTCATTGAATCTTCAAAATGGTGCCTGAACTGCCTCTTCAAAACTCCATATAACCGCCAAAAATTCTTCTAGAGAGTCCATTTTCTCATTTTTAACAAATTTCCCAAGAGATGCACGAAGCAACGCTTCAAAAATTGTCCAAATCCGATGTATATTGAAGAAGTTATGCTAAAAACAGTCTCCGACGCCTAAGCACCGATTCTGGGGCCCTTAGGCACCCTCCTCTCTGTCTGCTGGCGCCTAAGTGCCATTTTGGGCACTTAAGTGCCAGTCACAGATTGAGAAAATCATTGTACAAAGACGTTGGGAAGTTCTATGCTACACTACCGCTGCAGTTGTTGTACCAATAGTAAAGGAATTCTATGATAACTTACATGGAATTACCCAAGGAGTCGTCTTCGTTTGAGGTAGGGTTGTACCATTTACTCTGGCTTGAATTAATGATTTGTATATAATAGAAAACGTTCCAATCTGTCATTATACAATTTTTATGCCAATGAGAGATATGATGCAAGATGTATATAACTTTCTGACAAATGAAAACGATAATTGGGAAATCCGAGATGAGGGATACGTTAGTTTCTCCGCTTCACTGCTTAATCCAATATCAAAACGATGACATTTCTTCATATCTGCAAAATTACTCCCTACCTTGAAGATTAGTAGAGTTACAAGAGAAAATTCCATTTTAAACTATTACATTATAATAAAAAAGCCCATTGATGTAAGATTGATTATTTTCAAATCTATTATGAGTATTATTATGAGTGGGCCAATATATGGACTGGGGCATCCTTCTATAATTTTCTTACTTTGTAGCCAATCTCAAGTGCCATATGAAAGTTGAGAGAAAATATTATTACCTTGGGAGCCCATGATTCCTATTGATGACGATTATATTGGGAATGAGAATGAAGCATTAGATGTTATCTTGGATCATTCATCACATGCTTCAACACCATTAATGCCACAAACAGTTAGAAGTTCAATAGCTTTGGAGAAGAAAATGAAGAAAATAGAAAGCGAACTTCAGAGTATGAAGAAGAACTAGATTTATGAATGAAATAGGAAATCTTAACTACCCTTTTGATCAACTAGATTGGAGGATGAAGAAGAACTTTGATCATACTGGAACAATTGAAGCATGATTGGTGCAGATATTCAAGAAAAATGGATGGATCGATGAAAATTTGACTGATCAATTCCCGTATCGACCCTTCTACAATTTGTATGTCCATTACCAGTCTATGGGAGATATTCGAGGAGGAGAAAGTACTGAAGATGAAGCGAAATAATTAAAAAAGTTAGACTCTCTAATATTTTAAAGTAATTATATTTTTAATGTGATTGTGTGGATTTAATTAAATTTACTTTAATTTTCTTTTCTTTAGAACTCTATTAAATTTGATTGTGTGTATAGTTTTGTGTCAGCGTTTTAGTGTTGTGGCTTGATTTCGACACTGAATTATAATTTAGTTTGCTTTATGTGCAAGTGAGATTAGAAAAATATATTTGTAAAAAATGTATTTTCATATATAAAAGTTAGTTTGGTGTTGTTTGTGAATTATTTTAAGATGAAAATTGGTGTTCAAAAATACTAACAAGACTTTGGGGTGAATTGAAAGAAGGTTGAAAATTGCAAAAATTAAAAAAAAAAATGAATTTTTGGTCACTAGCACCGGCATGGGCGCCGACAGCACCCTTGACCTGAAAACCACCCAAACACCTTAAAATTCACGATTTGCACAGTAAAAACACCATTTTTTACCCTTTTGGTCACCTTGAACCTCTAATTTTTGCACCTAGGGCATAGTATTGCTTGAATTTGAGGCAACTTTAAAGCAAAGGAAGTTCAGATTTTGCCTTCTCTAGGTAAGAGCTACAATTTGAACTCAAAATTTTTTATTTTGACCAAGGATTTATCTTATATTTCCAAGATCCAAAATTTTGAAATTTTTTTGAAGATTTTGAGAAAGTCATTTGGTGAAGAACTCTTACTTAGTAGATTTAAGTTTAAAACATTTCACATTGTGATTTTTGAAATTTTTGTGTATTTATTTGGATTTTATCAAATTTTATTAGATTATCATGACACCGAGAATGAGCAAGGGAAAGAGAAAGGTAAATTTTGATGATCAAAATTTTGTCAACTACAAGGATAACATTTGTTTCAATAGTTAACTTGCAACTAAGAAAGTAATTTTGGATCGAGGATTTAAAAATCTAAGTGGAGAAGTCGAAAGATTAATCAATGCTCGACAGTTGGAGAATTTTTGTTACTTTACCGCCGAGGCTATTATTGTTGTAGTGATGAAGTTCTATGCCAACTTTAAGGAAACTTTTGAAGACTATGTGTTTGTTCATGGGAAAATGATAGAATTTACTCCAAGGAAAATTAATGAATTTTATCAGTTAGAGGATGTGTATAGTTGCTAGTACAAATCATTTTCTGCTATAAATGAGGTCTTAAATGAAGTTATTTATTTTCTTACTGATGAAAGAGGAGCTTGGAAGGTGAAGAATGGTGTTAAGGTAAACTTTCCTCTTTCTACGTTAAATGTAGTAACTAAGGCCTACCACTACTTTATTCCTGGTAGAATGATACCAACAAATCATCATAGTGAGGTTATAAAGGATAGAGTCATCTTGAACTTCTGTATCCAACAGATGAGAAGGATAGATGTAGGCTTTATTGTTTATAGAAACACTCATTCTATTGCTTTAGGAGAGACTACTGGTGGTTTAGCACACCCTGCCCTGATCTTCACACTATGTGAACAGGCTGTAGTTTATTTTAGAATGGATGAGGAAAGGATTGAACCTCTAAATCCTATTGGGCCTGCCAATATTAAGACTTATGAATCTCATGTTGGATGAAGATTTGGAAGTAGGAGTAGGGATATTCCTTCTACTTCAAGTAACACTACTTCTAGTACCCCTACTCTCAAAGAACTTATGGAGCAGATGATGATCCAACAGGGAGATATATTGAGAATGAAAAGTATAATGGAAAATATGGAGGCTAGAAATGCACATAATGATGATTTGACAAGACAGAAGTTTAAATATGATGTTTCTTATGATGATGTGATGGTTAGATACATGAGGGTTGCCACTCAGTTCAGTTTCCTACTCACCTTGTTTTTACCCCGTATGAGTAGCAAAACTTAGATGTGGAATAAGAAAAAGAAGATGATGATTGGTAACGTTTTAGTTTGATTTTTGTTTAGTTTATGTTTGGTTGTACTTTATTGTTGTGACTGTTTATTTTTAGAGTGTGATATTTTATTTTAAATATTATGTTGTATTCTGAACAGTAGATTTGTGAAATTGTTTTTACATTGGAAATCATTTTAGTACTGTTGTTAGTTTTTAGTACTTTGTTGAATGTATTTGTAGTTAACTCTTTCTCAGCAAATTTTTATATGTATTATGTGTTAATAAATATTTTAAGGCTTGTAGTTTTTCATATTAGCACTTGCAATATTTCAGAGTTAAGTTTCAATATCAGAACCTTTAACAGGTAAGTCTTTCCTTTATGTATTAAATGTTTTCTTTCACCCTTTATTTTTTAAATCTTTTAAAAATTTAAGTTTCGGGGGGAAGAAAAATTCCTTTTTAAAGAAAAGATACTTAATTTATTTGTCCTCAATTAGCTATATATTTCAAAATATTTTAAAATTTAACATGACCTTTGATATTTGAGGGTAACTTTAGATAATTATATTTGTGTTTCTAAATATATAGTAAAATTAAGTGAAAATTTTCAAAAATAAATGTTAATTTTAGAGATAAAGATATTTGGTATGATAAAATAAGACTATGTTTTTCTATTGTAAGCAAAGAAATTTGTATTTTTGAAATATTAAAAATCTTAGAGATTCATGTAAGAAGAAAAAAAAATAAAACTTTATGAAAAATCATTAAAGCTAATATAAATTTATAAAGTGAAGAAATGTGAAAAGTTTTTAACTTTAGGAAGAGGATGGTGATGTTCAAAATCATTAAGGACTATCCATATATAGTAATCATCACAAAAAAAAGAGAAAGAAAAGAAAAGAAAAAGAATTGAAAATGATCCTGAAAGAAACGAAAAGAAAAAGGATTGAAAATGATCCTGAAAAGAAAAGAAAAATATGTGAGGAGAAGCTTGAGGAGATGCCTAATTTAAAATTGGCTTCACTTGAATCAACTTAAAGAAGAAGGCTTGGCTATATTTTCTAAACTTGTATTTCAATATTAGCATATTTACTAGTAAAGTTTCATGAAGTTCTTTTTCATATGGATATTCTAAGTGGCTTTAATATGAATAATTTGAAATTTTCCTTGAAAAGAATAGAGAATAAAAAATCTTAGACTTGACTGCTAGATATTCTTATACCTTTAGTATTAACTGGAGTTATTTTACATTTTTCTTAAGTTATGCTATTGTATTTAGTGGACTAAAATATAGAAATCTAGAGGTTAAAATCTTTGCCACGATTCATATTTTTATGTAGTAAAGATGTTACTTGAGGACAAGTAACATTTAAGTTTGGGGGATTTAGATACACAAAAAATATATACATTTTTAGACCCATATTTTATAATCATTTTTGGTGATATTGCACTTTAAAGGAATGTATTTTTCATGTTTTATTGCAGGTTGTAGATTTTTAGGACTTGGAGCAAAAATCAAGAAAAAATGATGGGATTTAGAGTCAAAAATAAAGTTTTTGAAGAAATATTCAGCGCCGACGACGCCAGACTTGGCACCGACGGTGCCATTTGACAGAGAGTGGGGTCAAATTAAATGGCCACTGGCGCCGACAATGCCAGAATGGTCGCCGACGATGCCAATGTCGGTGCAGACCCTATTTCTAGAAGATTCGATGAATTTAGACGCTTTTTGAAGATTTTTTGGATGCACCTATTGGAAAACCTACTTTAGGCTCTATTTAGAGCCGAAATTGATCAGAAAAGACCCCCCTTCACACCCTTCAACCTCTTTACACTCTCTTCTATGCAATTCCACATTCTATATAGCCAATTAGAGTCCATTAGACATTTATTTTCTTTATAGCTTTGAGTTTTTTTGGTGAGTTTAAGTGTGAATTCGTCTTTAAGAGTGTTGAAGAGGGAGAGAAGTGAGAGATTTCTTCTTCCAACATTTCCTAAGAGAGGCTACAATGGATTTGCTTTGAGAAAAAGTTTCAGATAAGTATTGTTTATTTATTATTGTTGTATGATCTTTCTTTTATCTATGAAATTTGTGTTTCGTTGTATCTTTCTCATGAAGTCTGAGCAGTTTCCTTTATCTTTCTCCCTACTCTGAGATATGGTGAAATGAAGAGATAATTTCGATGTACCAATGTTAAAATATAAAATAAATTGTGATGGTTTTTTAAATCTATCTTAATTTACTTTTTGATCTGACCAATTGAATTTAAAATATATTGTGAAACATATGATCCGGGAAATGGAGTATGAGTTCTACAACAGAGTGAGGGTCACATTTGATTTCATGAAGGAGAAATTTGTTTGTGAAACATATGATCTAGGAAATGGAGTATGAGTTCTACAACAGAGTGAGAATCACATTTAAATCCATGGAGGAGTGTTTTGTTCATGGAATTAAGTGTAAATAAATAGGAAAATATTTATTGTTGGGCGTAGAATTGGAGATTTTAAGGTGACATACTAAAATCCACAAATAAGTCGTAGTGTTTAAAAACTAAAACGAGAGTTAGCCTCTAGGGGAAGAGAAGTGGGAGCTCTAGAGTGAGAGCCAGTATCTTCCTAGCCTAACCATAAATTTATGGACTAAACCTGAGATTAGTCATTAATTTTTTATAAGACTAAATTGGGGAACAAAATTAAAATTACTCCTATTTGACACAATACATATTAAAACCATTTATTTCATCTCATTTCACCAAAAACTCATTGTAGTGAAAAAGATGCTTTTTCATATTAGAAAACTTCATCACATAAACATAGTTTAGTAGTTACTCTTTTAAACATTGCATTTAAATTTTACTAGTAGTTAATAATTTAGTTCTGATAGTATCTCAAACATTCAAAATTAGTGAAAGTAATTTCGTTTTATTTCTATGAATTTCCTAGTTAATTTATCATTTCAAGTTTAAACCTTCCTCGTGGGATCGATATTTGGGACTTAAATAAGAAAGTCTTATATTACTTGATAACGAAACATATACTTGCGTAAAATCCCAACATTAAATGTTTAACGTTCTTATTCATAAAATACCACATCAAGATTTTGGCATCATTGTAAAGTAGAGTCAACTTTATAAATTTTACACAGCTATATTTTTGAGGATCAGTTGGCTAGAAATCACATGAATTTTGACCACCTCACATAGGTGTGAGGTTTGATCAACCCTTTTCTAATACCTAGTACCCTAACTGGACAAATTACCTAAACTCTAATTTGAACATTAATGACATTAGTGTAGAAAAACAACATAGAGGGAGAACTCAAGCCAAACCATCAGAAATATAGAACAATTAAGGCAGTGACCACATTTGCCAAACTCAACCTTGGGAAGTCGCATTGAACCCCCAATTTATGGAGGATAACCTGTCATTAAAAGAATTGATAATAAATTTGAAGAATCAATACAATACCTACAATTTGAGTTGATTGAGCTACCCCAGCTTTAATAAAATAATATTAACCCTAGTGTAGACAACCAACAAATGGAGAGCACCAAAGTTGATTTTGTAGGAAATTAGAATAACCACAATAGTGACTATCCTGAAGAAAATGAGTATTTGAAGGAATTAATGATAAAACTGGGGAAGGAGTTATAAAGCCAAGATAATGCCCTTAGAAACATAGAAAATCATGTTGGGTAGTTTGTTAACCTATTAAGCAATGAGCCCCAAAGGATATCAGGGAAAGTGAAGATCCATAACATTGAATATGAAGAATTTGTCCCTAAAGAGTAGGCTGAGTTGGATGATTTTGGTTGGACAGAGACTGAGGAAGAATGTGTTATTCTTTTTAGAGCACCCTCTTGCATTGTGAGTGAGATAGTTAAGCCTATAATACCACCCATAGGAGTGTCCCAAGGGGATGAGTTGGGAGACAACCCTGGGTAGGAAAGTAACCAAGTAGGTTAGATTTAGACCTAAAGAACCTAGATAGAACCTAACCCAAAATTTAAGAGAAATTGAATTATTTTATAGAGATTTTTCTTGCAACTTTTAAGGAAAATATTGATCAGCAAGTAGGAAAATTAGTTGAGAACAATTTGGATTTAGAAAATAACCTTAGGAACAATCATCTGATATACCCTCTAGAAGACAGCTATCAAACTGAGAGAGAAAACTTGCAAGAAAAACTAAAATTTGAAAATTTAGTAGGAATTTAATGATCAACAAAAGATTGGGCGATTGATCGGGAATTATTAAATTGGAATTTTGATTCTAAAAGATGCCTTTTGGTCAGGTTGAGAATTTTAAACCAAGCACTATGTTGGAAGGTAGCCTAAGCGTTTTCTGATGTACTAAGCATGTTTTTACTTTTTTTATTTGTTTCAAAATTTATTTTGAAATTTGCTTTAAATTTTACATTGAAATTTGCTTTGAATTTTTTTTTTAAATTTTTATTTGGATGTATCGCTCCCAATTTATGCATTTTTATATATTTTTCATGCTTATATTATGAAACTATTGTGAATGCTCATGTGTTTACCCTTTCNATACTTTTGATAATACTTTTGATGTAGTTCACATGACTTAGTAAAAGAATATGACTTACTTTTGATCTTACAAGTTACCTTCTTGTGTATTTGGGAGTAGTTCACATGACTTAGTAAAAGAATAAAAATATTAATATATTAACTCTTGCTAAGAATTATGATTAATTCAACCTGCTTATTAAAAGTTTTTTTTTAAAAAAGGATGATGCTATTTAAGAAAGATTAACCTTAATGTTTTAATAAGGAGATTTTAGAATTTAACAACTTTACACTTTTCTTAAGGAAATCTCAAAATAATTAAAAAGGTGTAATTTAACTATTGAGTAGGAAACTAAAGATGTTTTAAGTCTTTTGTGTTTTTCATCAATAGGTTTTCCCACATTTTAGGTCGATGCTTTATTTGTGCCTTTTGACCTACATTATTAGTAGGCTCATTAAAAACTATTTCTTCTACCGAAACCAAATGAACATTAACTTAATTTTTTTAAAATTAAATGAATTTAACAACTTAAATAAAAATTACACAAGACATTGCATATAAAACAACCAAATTGAAATTAAATAAAATGGATTGGAAATATCTTTGTGATTTAGAAATAACCACTAAAAGATAAGCATGGACATATGCATAATGTAATGCTAATATTCCTTATTTTTCATGCCATCACTCATTGTGCGAAAATGGGCGATTTTTTCTATGAGAACCATCGCCTTATAGAGTGGGTCTGTCTTTGCATAACACTTAGTCTAATAATTGAGTCTCTTAAACATTCACCATAATAAAATTGCATAGCCTACTACATAGCTCTCTATGACCTCTTGACACTTAAAGTTAACTAAAGGTAATAAAATACTTAAGTTTGATAAGCTAGAAAATGATTAAATTTTAAATTACAAAAATATATTCACATTATCTTAGGACATTATGCATACTAGTTATACTGAGGTAGCTTGATTTATGATTAAGTTGTAAGACCTACTTTTTTTATAAAAAATTATCTGTCCTATCTTGCATTCATTGAGACTAAAATTGCATAATTTAACTACGATTATATAGTTTAGATGACATCCTTTTCTAAGCAGAGTTGCAAGTCCATTGCATGTGTTTTGTTTGCATTCTTTCTCTTCCTTTAGACTAGGTTTTTGAGGTTTTACTTCTTCTAGTGAACTTTGCATTAGTTTTAGGATTTTATGGTTGTTTGTATAGTTACAAAATAAATCCTCGACCTTCTAGTCTTTATCATGATCATATATTGTTTGATCTAAGTCCTATGCCTCTAATAAAATGTCAGGATAAAACATCAAAAATGTTTCTTTCAAAAGAGGTAAAACCAAATCATAGGATAATTGTGATGTCACTGAAAAGCATCAGTCCNTACTCAATCATCTTATGAAACTTTAAATGCTATAAATAATCGAAATAACAATCCCTATTCTAATTATTACAATCCTGGATGGAAAATTCACCCTAATTTTAGTTGAAATAATTATAACAATTTGGTGATTCCCTCCGAAAATTTGAACAACCAAGGAAATCTTAATTTTTGACCTTATTATCCTCTAAGATTTAACTCTAACCCTAACCAACAAGTTAAGAAAAGAAGTTGATAATGGAAGAAGAAATGTTGAACATGGGAAATCAAACACAAAATCAAGGGGCTGCTATTAGAAATATTGAAAATCAATTAGGACATATTGCTACTGCACTCAGTAACAGACCTTCTGGAATTCTTCTGAGTATTGTGGAAGTTAATCCAAAAGATCAAAATAAGGAGCAAATAAAAGTTATTATATTACGAAGTGGAAAAAAAGTTGAAACATGGATCCAAAGAGAAACTGAAGTTGATGAAGAGAAGGAAGAAATAGAAAGTGACCAAAAAGAAAATGAACAAACACAAGGTCCTTTAAAAAAATCATTACCTCCGTTTCCTCAAAGACTGAAGCAGAAGAATAAAGATAAACAATTTACAAAATTTTTTAAAATCCTTAAGAAGTTAACGATAAACATTCCTTTCGCTGAAGCTTTGGAGCAAATGCTAAGTTATGTGAAATTTATGAATGATATACTAAACAAGAAAAGGTAGTTTACAGATCATGAGACCGTTGCACTCAGTGAAGAGAGTAGTGATATTATTCAAAAAAAGCTTCCTGAAAAATTAAAAGATCCTAGTTGTTTTACTATACCTTGTGCTATTGGTGAAAAGTTTTTTGGAAAAGCTTTATGTGATTTAGGAGCGAGTATCAATCTTATGCCTCTATCGATCTTTAAACGTTTAGATTTGGGAGAGATTTCCCCTATTACTGTAACTCTTCCGTTAGCTGATCGATCAATAACTTATCCAAAATGAGTTATAGAAAATGTGTTAGTAAAAATGGATAAATTTATTTTCCCTGTAACCTTTAAAGTATTAGATATGGAGGAATACAAAGAGATTCCTATTATTTTAGGGAGACCATTCCTTGCAACAGGGAGAGCTGTGATCGATGTGAAAATAGGAGAATTAATAATGAGAGTTAATGATTAAGAAGTAAAATTTAATATTGCAAAAGCTATGAAATATCCTGCAATGAAAACAGACAATGAATATTTCAGGATATAAGTAACTGATTATCTGAGTAATGAGCAATTTATGAATGTGTTTGAAGACAAATTAAAGCAAGAAGAATTTTTTGAAAATAAGGACAAAATGATAGAAGAAGATTTAGATTATATTCAGGACAAATTTGAAATGCTAGATTTGATGGAAAATGATAATAAAAATCTTATTCCTTCAAGTATTAAACCACCTGAACTTGAACTGAAGATATTACCTACCCATTTAAAATATGTATTTTTAGGAGAGTCATCTACATTTTCTGTTATTGTATCTTCTAAGTTAATTGAAATTCAAGAACAAAAATTAATAGAAATGTTGAAAAGATATAAAAAGGTTGTCGGATGGACTTTAGCATGTATTAAAAGAATTAGTCTTTCTATTTATTTGCACAGAATTTTACTAGATGAACAATACGAACCTAAAGCTGATCCTCAGAGGAGATTAAACCCAATAATGAAAGAAGTTCTTAAAAAAGAAATTTTAAAATAGTTAGATGCTAGAATTATATATAATATTTCAGACAGTGTTTGGGTAAGTCCAATTTACTGTGTCCCGAAGAAAGGAGGAGTGACCGTTGAAGAAAATGAGAAAAATGAATTAATTCTAATAAGACAAGTTATGGGTTGGAAAATTTGTATTAACTAGAGAAAATTAAATATGGCCACCAGAAAAGATCACTTTCCTTTATCCTTTATAGACCAAATGTTGTATAGATTGTCTGCAAATAAATATTATTGCTTTTTAGATGGATATACCGGGTATCACCAAATTTCAATTGCTCCAGAGGATCAAGAGAAAACAACATTTACAAGCCCATATAGAACATTTATTTTTTTGTAGAATGCATTTTGGACTATGCAATGCACCTGCAACATTTCAAAGATGTATGATGTCAATTTTTAGCAATTTTATTGAACATGGAATGAAAGTGTTTATGAATGATTTTTTTGTATTCGGAACTTCGATTGAATTATGTTTAAATAATTTAAAAAAAGTTTTGGAAGTATTTGAAAAAATCAACCTAGTACTAAATTGAGAAAAATGTCAATTTATGGTTGCAGGAGATATTGTACTTGGGCATAAAATTTCTGAAAAATGACATGGAAGTAGATCCTGCAAAAATTCAAGTTATTAAAAAATTACCACCTCCTACTAATGTTAGAGGGATAAGAAACTTTTTAGGACATACTAGTTTCTACAGGCACTACATAAAAAAACTTTTCAAAAATAACTAAGTCATTATGCCAACTTTTAGAAAAATGTACGAAATTTGATTTTAATGAGGAATGCATAAAATCATTTGAATTATTGAAAGAAAAATTAAAAACTGCACCTATAATAGTTCCACCTGATTAGGAAAAAGCATTTGAAATAATGTGCGATGCGAGTGATTATGTTATTGGGGTTGTTTTAGGACAAATGCACAACAAAGTTTTTAAAGTAATATATTATGCTAGTAATACTCTAAATGATGTTCAAATTAACTACACTACTACTGAAAGAGAGTTATCAGTTATTGTTTTTGCCTTTGATAAATTTAGACTTTACTTAATTGGAACTAAATGTATAGTGCATACAAATCATTCTACTATTAAATATTTGATGCAAAAGAACGATGCTAAACCAAGATTAATTAGATTGATACTTCTATTGCAAGAGTTTGATTTTACCATAGTCAATAGAAAGGGAAATGATAATCAAATAGTTGATCATTTGTCTAGACTTGAAAGAGAAATATTAACTAATTTTGCAAATGAAATTTTAAAAAATTTCCCTGATGAACAATTATATAGCATTGATGAAATGAATATACCTTAGTATACTGATATAGTAAATTTTATTGTAAGTGATATCTGACTACCTGATATTTAAAATCCACAACTAAAGATATTCATTTATGATTCAAAATTCTATTTTTGGGATGACCCATATTTATGTAAACAATGTAAATACATAATTATTAGAAGGTGTGTGCCTTATGAGTAAACTCAATAGATAATTGAAAGATGCCATAATTCTAAATTTGGAGGATATTTTGGAACAAATAGAACTGCATATAAGATTTTGCAAGCTGGATTTTATTGACCTACTGTTTTTAGAAATGTTAATAAATATATTAAAACATGTTATCGATGTCAACGAGTAGAAATATTTCTAGAAGAAACGAAATGCCTCTAAATTACACATTAGAAGTTGAAATTTTTGATGTGTGGGGTTTAGATTTTATGAGACCATTTATGCCTTCATTTAGAAATTTATATATATTACTTGATGTTGGTTATATGTCCAAATGGATTGAAGCTATTGTTGTACCTATATTGTGATGCTCGGAGTGTTTTAAATTTTTAATTAAAAATATTTTTATAAGATATGGAATGCTGAGAGTAATTATTACTGATGAAGAATCTCATTTTAGGAATAAGAGAATCAAAAAATTAATTAAGAAATATGATATTATGCATATATTCTCTACTCCTTATCATCCTCAGACTAGCGGTCTAGTAGAGATATCAAATCGTGAAATTAAACGAATTTTAGAAAAACCTGTAAATCTCTATAAATTGGATTGGTCTGCTCGATTAGATACTACATTATGAGCATACAGAACTGCTTATAAGACTCCTATAGAAATGTCCTCATCTAGACTTATTTTTTGAAAAATATGCTATTGAACAGTAGAATTGGAGCATAAAACATTTTGGGCTATTAAGAAATTTAATTTTAATCTAAAAGATGCCGGTGAGAAAAGATTACTGCAACTCAATGAATTTGAGGAGATTAGAAATGAAACATATTATAATGCAAAAATCTATAAAGAGAAAATGAAAATATGACATGATCGAAAGATTATTGAAAAGAAGTTTGAACCTGGACAAGAAGTTTTATCATATAATACAAGATTGAGATTATTTCCAGGAAAATTGAAATCCATATGGTTATGACCATTAAAGTAATTAAAGTCTATCATTATGGAACTGTTGTTATTAAAGATCCTAACACTGGAAAGATATTTAAAGTTAATGGACATCGTTTGAAACATTATTATGAAGGGCACATACCACAATTTAAAGAAGTTTTAATGTTAAGTCAACCCTACTAAACAAATGGCACGTCGGGCTGACGACGTTAAACCAAAGGCTTCATGGAAGACAACCCATATATATATATAAATATATATATCTATACATTACTATTTTATTTGATAAGTGTTTTATATATTAGGACATAATAATCCTACACAATTTTATATATCATAAATTAAAACAAATAGTGGTATTAGAGGAAAATTTGAAATCGAATTAAAAAATTGAAATGCCATGATTTTGGCCACTAGCGCAGACGTCGCCAGCATGGGCACCGACGATGCCTGCTAAACTGACCATGGCGCCGACAATGCCATAGGGAGCTCCAATGAAGCTGATAGCAGTTTGACAGTTCAGGACAAATTTGGCGGACTTTAAAGGGATTTCGCTCCGTAATAACTGCCGGGAGGTGTTTTTAAAGTCCTAAAAACTACCTTGGATGACTAGAAACTCCCTATTTTTGAATTTCATGGCTTTTAATTCCAGAAATACTTTCAGGTATGGAGTTCTTAATATAAGAAAGTTTATCAGTTCCGACGCGCAGAGATTATACGACAAAAATATTTCGAAGAAGAGATTGATCAATGAGAGAGACTTTGTCAATCATGGATTGATTAATCCAAGTTCTTCGATTGATAAAATCACTGTACAAAGACGATGGGAAGTTCTGTGCTACACTACCGCTGCAGTTGTTGTACCAGGGTGAAGGAATTTTATGCCAACTTACATGGAATTACCCAAGGAGTAGTCTTCGTACGAGGTAAGGTCGTACCATTTACTCCGGTGCGAATTGATGAGTTGTATATGATAGAAAACGTTCCAATCTGTCATTATAAAAAATTTATCCCTACCATAGATTTGATGCAAGATGTCTATAATTTTCTGACGGATGAAAGTGATATTTTGGAAATGCGAGATGAGGGATATGTTAGCTTCTCTGCTTCATCACTTAATCCAATATCGAAGCAGTGACATTTCTTTATTTCTGCAAAATTACTCCCTAAAATGAAGATTAGTAGTTTCACCAAAGAAAGTGCTATTTTAAATTATTGCATTCAAATGGAAAAACCCATTGATGTAGGATCTATCATTTTTAAATCTTTTATGGGTATTATTATGAATGGGCCAATTTACTGACTTAGGCAACCTTCCATAATTTTCCTACTTTGCACTCAATCTCAAGTTCAGTATGAAAGTTAGAAAAAAGTTTTATTACCTTGGGTGCCAATGATTCCTATTGATGATAATTATGTTGTGAATGGGAATGAAGCATTAGATACTATCTTGGATCATTCGTCACATGCTTCAACTCTATTGATGCCACCAACAGTTGGAAGTTCACTTGCTTTGGAAAAAAAAATTGAAGAAAATTGAAAGAGAACTTCAGAGTATTACGAATGCAATAAGAGATCTTAAGTACCTTTTCGATCACCTAGATTGGAGGATGAAGGAGAATTTTGATCATACTAGAACAATTGAAGCATGATTAGTAATATGTTCAAGGAAAAAGGATAGATCGAAGAAAATTTGACTGATCAATTCCCGTACCAACCCTTCTACAATTTGTACGTTCATTACCAGTCTATGGGAGATACTAGAGGAGGAGAAATCACTGAAGAAGAGGCAAAATAATTGAAGAATTTGAACTCTCTACTAGTTAAAAATGCTTATGTATTTAATGTTATTGTGTGGATTTGATTTAGTTTGCTTTGCTTTAGAATTATGAACTTTGATTGCGTGTATAGTTTTATGTCAGCGTTTAGTGTTGTGGTTTGATTTCAACGCTGGTTTATAATTTAGTTTGCTATATGGTAAAAATGTGATTAGAAAAATGTATTTGTAAAAAGTATATTTTCATATATAAAAGTTAGTTTGTCGTTATTTGTGAAAATGATTGTTCGTGAAAATATTTGTTTGTGAATTATTGTTAGATAATAATTTATGTTCAAAATACTAAAAATATTTTGGAGTAAATTGAAAGAAAATTAAAAATTGCAAAAAATTTGAAATTAGAATTTGTAGCCTTCAGCTCCGACGGCGCTGGCATGGGCGCCGACGGCGCCCTCGACCCGAGAATAGCCTAAAACAGTTAAAATTCATGATTTGTATAGTAAAACACAATTTTTACCCTTTAAGTCACATTCAACCCCTGATTTTTGCACCTAGGACTGGCATTTGCTCGGATTTGGGGCGATTTCAAGGCAAAGGAACTTCAGATTTCATCTTCTCTAAGTAAAAGCTACACTTTAAACTAAAATTTTTTGATTTTTACCAAGGATTTATCTTACATTGCCGAGATCCAAAAATTTTGGAAGTTTTTAAGAGATTTTGAAAAAATCCTTTGGTGAAGAACTCTTACTTAGTATATTTAAGTTTAAAGCGTTTTACATTATGATTTTCAAAATTTTTGGAATTTATTCGGATTTTTATCGATTTTTCTTAGATTTACCATGACCCCGAGAACAAACAAAGGAAAAAGAAAAGTAGATTATGATGAACAAAAAATTGTCAGCTTCAGAGCTAGTGCTCGATTTAATAGACTACTTGAAAATAAAAGAGTAATTCCGGATCATGGATTTAAAAATCCGAGAGGAGAAGTCGAGCGATTAATCAATGCTCGGGAGTGGGAAAATTTCTGTTACTTTACTGTCGAGGTTATTATTGGTGTAATGATGGAGTTCTACGCCGATTTTATAGAGGCTTCTGATGATTTTTTTTTATTCATGGGAAAATGGTGGAGTTTACTCCAAGTAAGATTAATGAATTTTATCAGTTAGAAGATTTGCACAGTTGCCAGTATAAATCATTTTCTACTACGAATGAGGCCTTGGATGAGGTTATTTCTTTTCTTACTAATGGAAGATGAACCTGGAAAGTGAAAAATGGAGTTAAGGTAAACTTTCCTCTTTCTATGCTTAATGTAGTATCTAAGGTCTGACACTATTTTATTTCTGGAAGAATGATACTGACAAATCATCGTAGTAAGGTTACAAAGGATAGAGCCATCCTGAACTACTGTATCCAACAGGTGATGAGAATAAATGTAGGCTCTATCATTTATATGAACACCAGATCTATTGCTTTGGGAGAGACCACTGGTGGATTAGCACACCCTACCCTGATCTTCACACTCTGTGAGCAGACATGAGTTGATTTTAAACCTGAGGAAGAGATGATTGAGCCTATATAACCTATTGGGCCTGCCAATATAAAAACATATGAATATCATGTTGGATGGAGGTCTAGAAGTAAGACCAAAGATATTCCTTCTACTTCAAGGACCCCTACTTCTAGTGACCCTACTCTTCGAGAACTATTGGACTAGATGGTAATCCAAAAGGGAGATATCTTGAGAATGGATCATAGAATGGAAAACATGGAGGCCAGAAATGCTTACACTGATGATTTGATTAGAAAAAAGTTTGAATATGATGCTGCCTATGATGATGCAATGGTCAGATATATGAAAGGTTATCATTCAGTTTAGTTTCCTACTCATTGTACCTTTACTCCATATCAACAACAAAATTTGAATGTGGAAGAAGAAGAAGAAGAAGACGATGATTGGTGATTTGTATTTTGATCTTTATTTTAGTTTATGTTTTATTGTACTTTGTTATTTTATTGTTTGTTATTGTTATGTTGTTGAGACTGTTTGTTGTTAGATTGCGAGACTTTGCTTTGTTGTGTTATGAATTGTAGAATTGTAAAACTGTTTGTTATTGGAAATTCAATTTAGTTCTGTTGTTAGTTTTAGTATTTTGTTAAATGAATTGTAATTAACTCTTTCTCAGTAGATTTTATATGTATTATGTGCAGTTTAATTTTTTAAGTCTTCTAGCTTTTCATATTAGTACCTGCAATATTTCAGAGTTAAGTTTCAAAAATTAAAACCTTCAACAGGTAAGACTTTTCTTTATGTATTTAATGTTTTCTTTCACCCTTTATTTTTTTTAGTTCTTCATGCTAAATCTTTTAAAAATTTAAGTTTGGAGGGGAAAAGACAATTTTTTTTTTATTAAAAGAAAGGAACTTAATTTTATTTTTCCTCACTTAGCTATATTTTCAAAAACTTTAAATTTAACATGGCATTTGGTATTAGAGGTTAATTTTAGATAACTATATTTATGTTTCTAAATATATAGTAAGCTTAAGTAAAAAAATTTCAATAATTAAGATTAATTTTAGATATTAAGATATTTAGTATAAGAGAATAAGACTATATTTTTCTATTTTAAGTAAAGAAAATTGTATTTTTAAAGTATTAAAAATCTTAGAGATTCATGTAAAAAGAAAAGAATTAAACTTTATGAAATCTTTAAACTAATATAAATTTTTTAGGCGAAGGAATGTGAAAAGTTTTTAACTTTAAGAGAAGGATAGTGAAGTTCAAAATCATTAAAGGCTATCCAAATATAGTAATCCTCACATAGAAAAGAAAAAAAAAAGAAAAGAAAAAGAAAATAAAAGAAAAAGGATTGAAAATGATCCTAAAAAGAAAAATAAAAAGAAAAGAAAAAAAGATGTGAGGAGAAGCTTGACGAAATGCCTAATTAAAAATTGGCTTCACTTGAATCAACTTAAGGAAGAAGACTTGACTACATTTTCTAAACTTTTATTTGAACATTAGTTTATTTACTAGTAAAGTTTTATGAAGTTCTTTTTCATATGAATATTCTAAGTGACTTTAATATGACAATTTACAATTTTTCTTGAAAAGAATAGATAATCATAAATCTTGGACTTGATTGCTAAATATTCGTATACCTTTAGTATTAANAAAGTTTTATGAAGTTCTTTTTCATATGAATATTCTAAGTGACTTTAATATGACAATTTACAGTTTTTCTTGAAAGAATAGAGAGTCAGAAATCTTGAACTTGATTGCTAAATATTCTTATACCGTTAGTATTAACTGGAGTTGTTTTGAATTTTTTTTAAGTTATACTATTATGTTTAATAGACTAAAATATGGAAATCTAGAACTTAAATTCATTACCATAAGTCAGTAGTAGATGAGATACTTGAGGACAAGTAACATGTAAGTTTAAGGGATTTTGATACACCAAAAATATATACATTTTTAGACCCATATTTTATACTCATTTTTTGTTATATTACACTTTAATGGAAGGTATTTTTATGTTTTCTTGTAGGTTGTTAATTTTTATGATTTGAAGCATAAAAGGAAGTAAAAAGGATGGAATTTGGAGTCAAAATGAAATTTTTGAAGAAATACTCAGTGCCATCGGCACCAGAAGCAATGCCAACGATGCCTTTTGACAGAGAAGGCAGATTTAATTAAATGGTCTCTAGCGCCGACGATGTCAGAATGGGCGTCGACGGCACCAATATCGGTTCAAAGCTTATTTCTAGAAGATTCGACGAATTTGGACGCTTTTTGAAGAGTTTTGGATGCACATATTGGAGAACAAACTCTACGCTCTATTTGGGGCCGAAATTGATTAAAAAAAGTGCTCATCTTCATTCCTCTTTGCTCATTTTTGCCATACCTCTCCTCATTACACCTTTTCCATCTTCATTTCACCACCATTCAGGAGTTGATTAGTGATTTTTCTTTAAGAGTTTAGAGTTTGTGTCGTGAGATTAAGTGTGAATTCTTCTTTAAGAGTGTTGGAGAAGGAAAAAAGTTAGAGATTTCTTCTTCCTACATTTCCTAGGAGAGGCTACAGAGGATTTTCTTTGAGAAAGAGTTTCAGATAAGTGTTTTCTTTATTAGTGTTGTATGAACGTTCTTTTATATATGAATTTGTGTTTTGTTATATCTTTCTCATGAAGTCTGAGTAGTTTCTTTATCTTTCTCCCTACTCTGAGATATGATTAAATGAAAAGATAATATGGATGTGTCAATATTAAAATATAAAATAAATTATGATGATTTTTCAACTCTGAATTTAATTTACTTTTCGATCTGACCAATTAAATGGTTAAAATGTGTTGTGAAACATATGATCCAGGAAATGGAGATTGAGTTCTACAACAGAGTGAGGCTCACATTTGATTCCATGAAGAAGTATTTCATTCATGGAATTAAGTTTAAAAATATAGGGAAATATACATTGTTGGGTGTAGAATTGGAGATTTTAGGGTGACAGACTAAAATCCTCCATTTGGTCTTAGTATGTAAGAACTAAAGCGAGAGTTAGCCTTCAGGTGAAGGGAAATGGGAGCTCTGGAGTGGGAGCCAGTATCCTCCTAGCCTTGTCACGGATTTAGGGACTAAACCTGATATTAACCATTAATTTTTTATAACACTGTATCAGGGTAGAGATTAAAACTGCTCCTACTTGGCACAATACATATTAAAACCATTTATATCATCTCATTTTACCAAATTCTTATTATAGTGAGAAAGATGTTTTTTCACATAAGAAAATCTTCATCACATAAACATAGTTACATAGTATTATAGTTCAATAATTTAATAGTTTAGTAGTTACTATTTTAAACTTTGCATTTCAGTTTTGCTAGTAGTTAAATAATTTATTTTTGTTAGCATCTTACACATTCAAAATTAGTGACAGTAATTTCATTTGATTTCTGTGAATTTCCTAGTTAATTTATCATTTCAAATTTAAACATTCACCGTGGGATCAATATTCGGGGCTTAAATAGAAAGTCTTTTATTACTTGATAATTATATGTATACTTATGTAAAATCCCAACATTAATTGCTTAAATTTGTTAATCATAAATATTGCACCAAGCTTTTGGCATCGCTACATAGAAGAGTCAAACTTATATAAATTTTACACAACCATATTTCACCCGGATCAAGTTTTTGGCGCCGCTGTCGAGGATTAAAATCTTCAAGTAGTGGTATTAACTTCATAAATCCTTACGTACAAAAAATATCAAGATCAGATGTGTCTCATATAAAGGTTGTTAACTGACAAAAACTTTATATATGCTTAAAAATACAAGTATTTAATACTACTGCTAGAAGATTTAATTCCTCAGCACAACACCAAACAACTTGATAACAGTTATAGATTCGATAAAGATGTATATATTATATATTCAATAATGATAAAGTCACACTTATCAACGCAAGTATATGTATCACTCAAGTAATATAGGGCTCTAATGGAGTCCTAGATATCAATCCCACAAGGAGTAATATTAGAACTACAAACTAAGATTTTAGAAAAGCAATACTTAATCACAAAAGTTTAATTCAAATTGCTTATTTGTCACTAATAGGAAATTAAAATAAATATGTAATTTTGATAACTCTTAAATAACTTATTACACTAATAAAGTTTCTTACGTGATATTCAATATATAAGAAAGCATCTTTTTCCTTGTCAAGAAATTATAGTGAATGGATAAAGTAAATCAGTTCAAATTGTATTGTGCCAAATAGGAGCATACCTATTCTTCACCCTTTGATCCAGGCATAAAGAACATTGACTAATCTTATGCTTGGTTACTGAATCTATGGTAAGGCTAGGAGGATATCAGATCTCACTTCAGAGCTCCCACGTTCCCCTTGCATGAGGGCTAACATCTACACTTCAGCACCCAAACGATAGGACGAATTGGGGATTTAGCCTGTCACTATAAATACTCCAATTTTATGCCCGATAATTTTATTTCCATATTTATTTGCACCCAACTTCCAAGGGCTTTGACCTCCCTGAATCTTGGATGTAATCTTCACTTTAATTGTAAAACTCAACATAATTTAAAAAATCAATTAGCTAGATTGAAAGTAAATTAAGATTAGTGAAAAGATCATCACAACTTCTTTAACATTTTCAAGGCTCAACCAATTCAAATCACCATTCAACAAATCTCAAGATAAGGAGAAAGATAGAGAAAACTACTCAGAACTCATGGAGAAGACATAACAAAACTCAGAATTCATATATAAAAGCAAAGTCATACAAACTATAATAAGTAAATAACACTTATCCCTAAATTCTCCCCAAGAGAACTCCTCAAAGTTCTTCTGAATCTCTTCCTTTCATTACAACACATAGAATTCCTCTTCGAAGCGGCAAGGAGGAAGAAATCTCTCACTTTCCCTCCACTTACAATCTCTCAAAGAATTCCTCACAATCTAACCCTAAAGTAAACTCTCTACACACTACTGGGCTCTTGAACGTTGTTCTAACCTTCCAAATCCTCGAATTTTAGAGTCTCCTCTCTCTAATTTTTGGTCAAAATCTTTTTTTAAAGTTGTAGAAGAGTTTTCCCAAGAGTTGCTTAAAAATCCCTTCAAAAATCGTCAACATTCAATGCACNTTTTTAGACTCATATTTTATACTCATTTTTTGTGATATTGCACTTTAATGGAATGTATTTTTATGTTTTCTTATAGGTTGTTGATTTTTAGGAATTGAAGCAAAAATGATGGAATTTGGAGTCAAGATTACATTTTTGAAGAAATACTCAGCGCTAACGGTGCCAGAAGTAGCGCTGACAGCGTCTTTTGACAGAGAGGGCGGATTTAATTAAATGGTCTCTGATGCCGATGACACCAGAATGGACGCCGACGACGCCAATGTCAGTTCTAACCCTGTTTCTAGAAGATTTGATGAATTTGGAAGCTTTTTGAAGAGTTTTGGATGCACCTATTGGAGAACCGACTCTAGGCTTTATTTGGGGCCGAAATTGATTAGAAAAGACGCTCCTCTTCATTTCTCTTTGCTCATTTTTGCCACATCTCGCCTCCATACACTTCTTCATCTTCATTCCACCACCATTCAAAAGTCTATTAGTGATTTTTCTTTAAGAGTTTAGAGTTTTTGTGGTGAGATAATTGTGAATTCTTCTCTAAGAGTGTTGAAGAAGGAGAAAAGTGAGAGATTTCTTCTTCCTACATTTCCTAGGATAGGCTACAAGGGATTTGCTTTGAGAAAGAATTTCAGATAAATGTTGTTTGTTTATTAATGTTGTATGAATTTTTTTTATATATGAAATTTGTGTTTTGTTGTATCTTTCTCATGAAGTCTGAGTAGTTTTTTTTATCTTTCTCCCTACTCTAAGATATAATGAAATGAAGAGATAATATGAATGTACCAATATTAAAATATAAAATAAATTGTGATGATTTTTTCAACTCTGAAATGAAGAGATAATATGGATGTGCCAATATTAAAATATAAAATAAATTGTGATTATTTTTCAACTCCAAAGATAATATAAATGTGCCAATATTAAATTGTAAAATAAATTGTGATGATTTTTCAACTCCGAAATGATATGGCCAATTGAATTGTTAAAATGTGTTGTGAAACATATGATCCGGGAAATGGAGTATCAGTTCTACAACAGAGTGAGGATCACATTTGATTCCATGAAGAAGTATTTTGTTTATGGAATTAAGTGCAAATAAATAAGAAAATATACATTATTGGGTGTAGAATTGAAGATTTTAGGGTGACAGACTAAAATCCCCAATTCGGTCTTAGTGTTTAAGAGCTAAAGCGAGAGTTAGCCTTCAGGTGAAGGAAAGTTAGAGCTCTGGAGTGGGAGCCAGTATCCTCATAGCCTAGCCACAGATTTATGGACTAAACCTGGGATTAGCCAATAATTTTCTATAACACTATATCAGGGTAGAGAATTAAAACTGCTTCTATTTGGCACAATACATATTAAAACCATTTATCTCATCTCTTTTTACCAAAATCTCATTATAGTTGGAAAGATGTTTTTTCACATTAGAAAATCTTCATCACATAAACATAGTTACATAATATTATAGTTCAATAGCTTTATAGTTTAGTAGTTACTATTTTAAACTTTACATTTCAGTTTTGCTAGTAGTTAAATAATTTAGTTTTGTTAGCATCCTACACATTCAAAATTATTGACAGTAAATTCGTTTGATTTCTATGAATTTCCTAGTTAATTTATCATTTCAAATTTGAACTTGCCCCGTGGGATCGATATTCGGGGCTTAAATTGAAAGTTCTTTATTACTTGATAAATATGTATATTTGCATAGAATTCTAACATTAATTGCTTAAATTTCTTAATCATAAATATTGTATCAAGCTTTTGGCACTGTTACATAGAGGAGTCAAACTTATATAAAGCTTACACAACTATATTTCACCGGGATCAAGTTTTTGGCACCGTTGCCGGAGATTAAAATCTTCAAGTAGTGGTGTCAACTTCATAAATCCTTACATATAAAAAATATCGGTATCATGATGCCATTAGTCACTGCCATCATCAAGGATTACCAAATACACAACGTCCTCATGGACACTAAACGCTCCATCAATGTCCCGTTGATACACCTAAAATTTATAATGTTTTTAGACACATTTTTATACTTATTTTTGAGATATTGTGTTTTAATGGAAGGTATTTTTGTGTTTTTCTTGCAGATAAAAATAAAAGGGTAAATAATACCTAAAGGAGTGAAAAAATGATAAAATTTGGAGCAAAAGGTGAAAAATGTGCAAAAGAGTTTTGGCGCCTAAGTGCCAAATCCGACACTTAAGCGTCGGGTAAACTAAGAAGGTCGTGCCTAAGCGCCAGAGGTCCCATGCTTAAGCGCCAGTGGCAGTTACTAGACGAGTAAATTCAATTTTTATGAATTTTGAAGAGGTTTTTGAGGCACTCATTGGCTTAATAGGTGATTATAACCACCATGGACGAAAATTATCACGAAAGGATGCACCTCTTAGGGAAATACATTGAATCTAAACATATTTTGAAGAGTTTCCAAGGCACCTCTTGGAAAACTATAAAAGAAAGAAGAGAGGACTTTGAATAGAGTCCTGAAAATACTTGGAAAGTTTTGAAAGTTCATCAATTTGGGGAGCTAGTTCGGAGAGATTTTCAAGCATCACTTTTACTTTTATTTTATCCTTTTTGTTAGTTTATTTTGAGTGATTGTAAAGAGAAAAGATTCAATGGAACTTCAAGAGTTTGGTGGAGAACTTGAGATAAGTTTTTATCCTTTTATTTTGAGACTACTTTTGGTTTTAGTACTTGTTGTTGGTTTGACAATGATTTCTTCTTTTAAACTAAAGTGTGGTTTTATTTTCTCCATGAATTTTGAGTAGTTTTCTTTAGCTTTCTTCTTAAAATGATAAGTAACTAAGCTGTGGACAGAAGTTGTGGTAAGTATTGATCATCAGTGCTGTTAGAAATTGTGATGATTTAAATCCATGCACTTCATTTACTTCTTGATTTGGCCAATCCAGGTGTTAAAATTTATTGTGAGAACATGTAAGAACCAGACTGGTAATGTCTCAGTCAACAATTGGAAAGAATCACATAAGGTTTTATGAATGAGAATGTAGTTCATATGATTGAGCGCAAATAAATAGGGAAATATTCATTGAAGGGTGTAAAGTTAGAGGACTTTAAATTGACAGGTTAAAGCCCCCTTCTTGGTTTATTGTCTTAGGTTCTGATACGAAAATGTTAGCCCCCAGGTGGAGGAAATCGAGGGAACTCTAGAGTGAGAGCTAGTGTCTTTCCTGCCTAGGCGATCTTCAAAACTATTCAAACTTTAAATTAGTCAATGTTCTTTATAACAACTCTAGTAAGGGTAAAGAATATTATTGCTCCTATTTGGAACAACATAATTTGCATACTTCCACAACATAATTCCTATACTTATTATTGATTCATGATAAGAAGAATGATATTTTTCTTATTAAGTGCTTTTCATCTACAAAACTCTAGTTATCTTTTTAAGTTGTTACTATTTTATCAAAATATCAAAAATACCAAAAATATTTGAATTTTTATTACTGCAAAATATATTAAGTTTAAGTAATTGTCTTTTTAAAAATAGAAAGCTTTCTAAAATTACATATTGTATTAATTTCCTGTGGGTTCGATATTCAGGTCTTAATCAAAAAGATATATTACTTGATAACGATACGTATACTTGCGTAGTATCCCAATATATATAAATTAAAAATGAAATTCTTATTTTTCTTCAGGATCAAGTTTTTGGTTTTGTTATAAAATAAGAAAATTTAAGTGAAATATAATCTGAATTATTGTTGTACTTTGCATAATAGAAGTATCAAGAGGGATCACCCGTTCAAAGAAACTTTTGACAAATTAGGCATAGTTGTTACCGACCTGCCCCTATCTCCGGGCCAATTTTTAGATATTTGACATGAGTCAATTTTATGTGATTTTACCTACATGTTGTCATTCTTTTTACTTGCTATTTTGTCTATTTTATCATTGTTTTATGCTTGTAGAAGGTTATTGGTTCCATTTTGTAGGTTATTGACCAAAGGAAAATATGTTGAGATTTTTATACATATTTTATACTAATTTTAATGATATTGTACTTTAAATAAAGGTATTTTTGATGTTTTGTTGCAGGTATGTTGAACTATGGTCATTGGAGCAAAAAGATGCAAAAAAAAGCGAATTTGGAGCAAAAATGACCAAAATATGAAGATTTGAACTAGGGCGCCGACGACAGGTTTTTCCCGAGAGTCCAGAATCAAATATTTTAGAAGGCCTCCGACGGCGCCATCGAGGTGCCATCGATGCCGCCGACGGCGAGCGTGTCAGTTATCTCAATAGATGCATTGAATGTGGATGATTTTTGAAGGGACACTTAGGCAAATCTTGAAAACTCTTCTACAACTTTAAGAGAAAATTTTTGGGGGTCGAGAAAGGAGAGTTCAAGGAGTCCACGGAGTCCAAGAAGTCCACAGAGTCCAAGGAGTCCACAGAGTCTAAGGAGTCCACAGCGTCCAAAGGGGTCCACGGGAAGTTCAAGAGAGTGTAGAGAGTGTAATTTAGGATTAGTATTGTGAGGAATTATTCGAGAGGTTGTAAGAGTGGAAGGAAAGTGAGAGATTTCTTCCTCCTTGCCACTTTGAAGGAGAATTCTATGTGCTGTAAAGAAAGGAAGAGATTCAGTGGAACTTTGAGGAGTTTGTTTGGAGAGGAATTAGAGATAAGTGATATTTACTTATTGAAGTTTGTATGACTTTGCTTTTATATATAAATTCAAAGTTTTGTCATATCTTCTCCATGAGTTCTGAGTAGTTTTCTCTGTCTTTCTCCTTATCTTGAGATTTTGTGAAATGGTGATTTGAATTGGTTGAGCCAAGAGAATGTTAAAGAAGTTGTGATGATCTTTTCACTTCGATCTTCATTTTCTTTCAATTTGGTCAATTGATTTGTTAAAATATGTTGAGTTTTACAACTAAAGTGAAGATTACATCTAAGATTCATGGAGGTCAAAAAAATGTTTAAGAAATTGTGATGATCTTTTCACTTTGATCTTAATTTATTTTCAATCTGGTCATAAATGTTAAAGAAGTTGTGATGATCTTTTCACTTTGATCTTAATTTACCTTCAATCTGGCCAATAATGTTTAAGAAATTGTGATGATCTTTTCACTTTGATCTTAATTTGCTTTCAATTTGACCAATTATTTGTTAAAATATGTTGAGTTTTACAACTAAAGTGAAGATTACATCCAAGATTGAGGGAGGTTTTAAAATATGTTGAGTTTTACAACTAAAGTGAAGATTACATCCAAGATTTATGGAGGTCAAAATAAAATATGTTGAGTTTTACAACTAAAGTGAAGATTACATCCAAGATTTAGGGAGGTCAAAGCCATTGGAAGTATGTTGAGTTTTACAACTAAAGTGAAGATTACATCCAAGATTCAGGGAGATCAAAGCCCTTAGAAATTGGGTGCAAATAAATAGGGAAATGGTTGAGTTTTACAACTAAAGTGAAGATTACATCCAAGATTCAAGGAGGTCAAAGCCCTTGGAAATTGGGTGCAAATAAATATAGTTTTACAACTAAGGTGAAGATTACATCCAAGATTTAGGGAGGTCAAAGTCCTTGAAAGTTAGGTTTTACAACTAAAGTGAAGATTACATCCAAGATTTAGGGAGGTCAAAGTCCTTGAAAGTTGTGTGCAAATCAATAGGGAAATAAAATTATCGGGCGTAGAATTGGAGATTTTAGAGTAAAATACTAAAATCCTCAATTCGGTCCTATCACTTGGGTGCTGAAGTGTAGATGTTAGCCCTCAGGCAAGGGGAACGTGGGAGCTCCAAAGTGAGAGTCGGTATCCTCCCAGCCTAGCTGCAGATTTAGTAACCAAGCATAGGATTAGTCAATGTTCTTTATGCCTGGACCAAAGGGTAAAGAATAGGTATGCTCCTATTTGGCACAGTACAATTTGAACTAATTCACTTTATCCATTCACTTTAATTTCTTGATAAGAAGAAGGATGCTTCCTTATATATTGAACTTCATATTAGAAATTTATTAGTAGAATTAGTTAATTAAGAGTTTATTAAAATTACATATTTATTTCAATTGCCTATTAGTGACAAATATTCAATTTGAACTATATTGTTGTGATTAAGTATTGATTTTCTAAATCTTAGTTCGTAGCCTCTAATATTACTCCCTATGGGATTGATATCCAGGACTTCATTAGAGCCCTGTATTACTTGAGCGATACATATACTTGCGTTAATAAGTGTGACTTTTTAATTATTGAATATTTTATACACATCTTTATCAAACCTATAACCGTTGTCAATTTTTTGTCGCCGTTGCCGGGGAATTAAATCTTCTAGCAACAGTATCAAATTCTTGTATTTGTAAGCATATATAAATTCACTGTCAGTTATAAGTGTCAAATATGCAAAGTAGAGTCAAAACACATGACAAAGTGTTGTTTGGCTTGACAATGCCAGATCTGGGCATGGTCATGCCAGAATTGGCACGACCACAATAGTTTTGGGTGTGACAACACTGATTTAATGTGTGTTCATGGTGTTGGACTGCCAGATCTTGATTTGGAAGGTTTTCTCATGCTGATTTTTGCTAGATCTTGAAAAGGGAAGCTAGGGCACGAATAAAAGAATTCTTGGTTGGAGAGGATAATTGGAGACGGTCGGTGAAGAAGTTTTTGAGAGTTTTCTTAACTTTCTTCTTCCTTTCTTAAGGGTTGAGGTCCTAAGCATTTCTACTACCATTTTCTTTGTATTGTTCTTATATGGTTCGTGAGGTTATAGTACGAGAGAAGAGTTGGTTGCTATGGAAGACGAAATAAATCATTTTGTATGTGTTTACTTTTTAGTTTTTCTTGTAACAATGGTTTTGTTGGGATGCTTTTTCGGTATAATATTCTTTCATGTGTAACCAAAATTTCTTTTGCCTCTATGTGATTTATAGGATTTGGTTTTGTGGTTTTCTTGGTTGATTTCTTTCCCTGTGTCTTTTTCCTGAGATATCAGGGTTTTTTTGTTATTGTGTTAACCATAGAGTGTTATTTACTCATGATCTGATTAATTAAGATGTTAACATATTTTGTGATCTATGATTTCAACTCATTGTGCAGAAGAATAAAATGGTTAACCCCATGCTAAACTAGATTTAAAAGTTTAGTAAACTAGAGATTCACCCCTCAGAATAGTTTTTAGCCTTTTCCTTGTGGAATCGATATGCGGTACTTTTCAACCACATTATTACCTGACACATATACTTTATTTGTACGACCAACTTACTTCATAGTAAGTTTTGGTCAGCAAGTTTTTGGCTTTGTTGCCAGGGAAAGACTTTAAGAAAAATTCTGATTTTAGGAGAACTTTAGTTAAACTGCTGAGAATCTAGGTTTAACAATTTTATTTATTTTTATTTATTTTGTACTTGTTTGCACTTGTATTGCAGTTTTGTTTTCTTGCAGGTGTTGAAAAATTAAAAATTAAAATAAAAAAAAAAGTTAAAAATGCCAAAAAAATGTTTTGAAACTACGGATTGACAACCCCTAAAAAAACTAATTTTTACCCTTTCAAGAGTATTTCAATCCATTGATGGCTAGCTTTCAATTAAATTTTGAACCCCAAATGAAAAACTTTCATGAAAACCAGTTTATACCTTTTTAGGAGTATTTTGACCCATTGCTGGCTAGAAATCACATGAATTTTGAGCCCCTCACATAGGTGTGAGGTTTGATAAACCATTTTCTAATACCTACAACCCTAACTGGACAACTTACCCAAACTCTAATTTTAAAATTAATGACATTAGTGTAGAAAAACAACAATTGGGGCAGTGACCACATTTGCCAAACTCAACCTTGGAAAGACGCATTGAACCCCCAATTCATGGAGGATAACCTGTCATTAGAAAAATTGATAATAAATTTGAAGAATGAATACAACACCTACACTTAGAGTTGATTGGGCTACCCAAGATTTAATATAACAATAATAACCCTAGTGTAAACAACCAACAAATGGAGAGCACTAAAGTTGATTTTGTAGGAATTTAGAATAACCACAATAATGACTATCCTGAAGAAAATGAGTATTTGGAGGAATTAGTGATAAACCTGGGGAAGGAGTTATAAAGCAAAGCTAATGCCCTTAGAAACATAGAAAATCATGTTATGCAATTTGTTAACCTATTAAGAAATGAACCCCAAAGGATATCAGGGAAAGTGAAGAACCATAACCTTGAATATGAAGAATTGGTCCCTAAATTGTTGGCTGAGTTGGATAATTTTGGTTGGACAGAGACTGAGGAAAAATGTGCTTTTCTTTTTAGAGCACCCTCTTGCATTATGAGGGAGATAATTGAGCCTATAATATCACCCATAGGAGTGTCCCAAGGGGATGATTTGGGAGATAGCCCTGGGTAGGAGAGTAACCAAGTAGGTTAGCTTTAGACCTAAAGAACCTAGATAGAACCTAACCCAAAATTTAGGAGAAATTGAATTATTTTATAGGGATTCATTTCTTGCAACTTGTGAGGAAAATATTGATCTGCAAGTAGGAAAATTAATTGAAAAGAATTTGGATTTAGAAAATAACCTTAGGAACAATCATCTGATAAAACCCCCTATATACCCTCTAGAAGACAGCTATCATACTGAGAGAGAAAACTTGCAAGAAAAACTGAAATTTGAAGATTTAGTAGGAATTTAATGATCAACAAAAGATTGGGCTATTGATCGGGAATTATTAAATTGGAATTTTGATTCTAAATGATGCCTTTTGGTCAGGTTGAGGACTTTAAACCAAGCACTATGTTGGAAGGTAGCCCAAGCATTTTTTGATGTGATAAGCATGTTTTTACATTTTTTATTTGTTACGAAATTTATTTTAAAATCTTCTTTAAATTTTACTTTAAATTTTGCTTTGAAATTTGTTTTAAATTTTTTTTTGGATGTACCACTCCCAATTTATGCACTGTTATATATTTGTCATACTTGTATTCTGAGACTATTGTGAAGTCTCATGTATTTGCACTTTCCTGAATTTATTTGTTGTAACCTTGTTTATGTTTATCTATACGATACATATATTATGAACTATTCTTAAGGAAATCTCAAAATAATTAAAAAGGTGTAATTAAACTATTGAGTAGCAAACCAAAGATGTTTTAAGTCTTTTTGTGTTTTTGATTAATAGGTTTTCTCACATTTTAGGTCGATGCTTTATTTTTGCCTTTTACCTGTATTATCAGTAGGCTCATTAAAAACTATATCTTCTACCGAAACCAAATGAACATTAACTTATTTTTTTCAAAATTAAATGAATTTAACAACTTAAATAAAAATTACACAAGACATTGCATATAAAACACCCAAATTCAAATTAAATAAAATGGATTGGAAATATCTTTGTAATTTAGGAATAACCACTAAAAGATAAGGATAGAAATACGCATAATGTAATGCTCATATTCCTTATGTACTACGCCATCACTCATTGTATGAAAGGGGTGATTTTTTCTATGAGAACCATCACCTTATGGAGTGGGTTTGTCTTTGCATAACACTTAGTCTAACAATTGAATCTCTTAAACATTCATCATAATGAACTTGCATAGCCTACTACATAGCTCTCTATGATCTCTTGACACTAAAAGTTAACTAAAGGTAATAAAAAACTTGAGTTTGGTGAGCTAGAAAATGATTAAATTTTAAATTACAAAATTATAATCACATTATTTTAGGACATTATGTGTTTTAGTTATACTGAGGTAGCTTGATTTATGATTAAGTTGTAAGACCTACTTTTTCTAATAAATAATCATCTATCCCATCTTGCATTCATTGAGACTAAACTTGCATAATTTAACTACAATTTGGTTGTTTAGATGAAATCCCTTTCTAAGCAGAGTTGCAAGTTCATTGCATGTGTTTTGTTTGCATTCTTTCTCTTCATTTAGACTAGGTTTCTGAGGTTTCACTTCTTCTAGTGAACTTTGCATTAATTTTAGGATTTTGTGGTTATTTGTCTAGTTACGAGCTAAATCCTCGCCCTTCTAGTCTTTGTCATGACCGTATATTGTTTGATCTAAGTCCAATGCCTTTAATAAATTGTCGGGATAAAACATCAAATATGTTTCTTTCAAAAAAAATAAAACCAAATCATATGATAATTATGATGTCACTGAATTTCCCAGTATCTTAGACATCTTATACTCTTCGTTTGCGTTGCATTAATAATTGTTTCACCTTTGAGATTTTCCAATTTGAAATTCCAATAATCAATCATTGAAACCTAAACTTAAAAATTTCTTGAAGAAAAAATCTTATCCTTAATTTAGAGTTTTTTATGTAACTTTTTTTGTTAAAGATATAATTAACTATGGAGGTTTGCTCTTAGAAAAAGTTTAAGACCGCAAATTTAATCTAAATCCTATCTAGTATTCAAATTAGATAGATGATTGATTTGTCGGTTTTAACCGTAGAGCTTGTAAATATAAAAAATTTCTTAATTTAAACGATTGAACTCATTATAAAATGGTATTTCTATCTTCTAAGATAGTGTATTACTTTTGATGCCATGTTGGACTATTTAAATAATTAAATCTTCGAATCTGTATGCTTCTAAAAAAGTCTCACACCAAACATAAAACTGACAGAATAACAAAAGAAAAAGGAAATTATTACCTTGGAGAATGTAAAATAAGTATAAAAGTTAGAAATATATAATTCATAGTTATTATTAGTATATTCCTTGAACTATTTTCTCCTCATACTCTCACTTACTCTGTTTCTCCAAGTTCTCTCTCTCTCACACACACACGCTCTCCACTTTAACACGACACTCCTACACACACACACTTCACAACTACAACTAAGGGCCCTCATACACTTACTAATGCCCATTTCTTGAAGCCGCCACACCCCTCTTACTTAAAAGCATGGTCTTCACTTCATAACTCTATGTGTAACTCCCTTGAGTTGGTTTTAAAATTGCTTCGAAATTGAAATTGCTAGTTTGTATCATCACAACATTAAGTTTGAAGCACCGCTACGATATTACAATGGTAGTACCATGGTGCTAAAATCTCTATAATCAAGGTTGATTTTTGCTCTTACTAATGCCAAAGCACCTTAGGATGCTACTCTAAGGCCCTATGCTCTTTGTCTTGAATAGGTTTTCTTACTCATGCCGGTGATATGGTGCCGCTAATTAGCTGCCGCTTCAATCCTTTTGTCTTTTGAGAATTTTCTTTAAGTTCCAAACAATACAGAGCTGCCAAAGCAACTCCAAGATACTATAACTTAATAATCTTGGATAAGTGACCTAAACTATATTTTAATATACTTCATCAACAATTTATTGTTTTGAGTTTGTTTGGTCTATAATTTAATGAAATTGAAAAAAGTTTGATTTCAATTTAATTTCATTGAATTGTCTTGAGTTGTAAGCACTGCACTAACCTTCAAACAACTGGATATAAAATTTATAATCATAATAAGCATATTTTCATTTAGATAATCTTGAGCTAGTGATAGTTAGGTTAGAAAATAATGATTAGAGCATACTTTAAATTTGAGTCTTTTATTTAAAAAGAATACTATCTATCAACTATTATGTAGGCCTTTCAGAATAACCATATGCTCTACACCCTAAACTCATCATAAAATAAAAAATATTATGTAAATTTTTTTTCCTTAAATTCTAGAGTACAACTGTTTTACCAACATATGCTAACTCAGCTTAGAGATGAATACAAGAAATTAGATACAGAGCGTTTTTAATGGAGAATAACTGTTCAAAAAGCATCAGTCTCACAAATTTCATATATCATATATGAATGTTATTCAGTAATGTACATGTAACAAATGAAGCCTATTANTTATTTAGTTAATTAGATTGTTAAATACTGATTAAGAATATCTTAATACTGTATTTGTTCATAAATACATTATTTTCTATTTTATAAGAATTTGTTTTTTTTTCTTGCTTTAAATATGATAATCTTGATTGTTGAAGGTTAATTTTAACCGCAGTTAGCACCTAAAGCTAATTTCTAATAGAGAGAAATAATTAATATTGATTTAAATTTTAATATTAAAATTAAAAATATTAGTATAGGATGGAATGTCAGAAAAGTATGCTAAGAATATTAACCTTTAACAAAATTGATTAAATAAAAATGAATATTAAGTGGGTATCACTGTAAATATAGTTTTCTCAGCGGCTCAAATACTGTTGCTAGATGTCTTGTGACGAGAAACAATTACATTGGCTTTGTTGAGGTATGCAAACCTATGTGAAGATTTTTTAAGCTGTTATAACTACTATAGAATATTTGAATTAGGACTCTTGAATCTCAACNAGTATGCTAAGAATATTAACCTTTAACAAAATTGATTAAATAAAAATGAATATTAAGTGGGTATCACTGTAAGTATAGTTTTCTCAGCGGCTCAAATACTGTTGCTAGATGTCCTTGTGACGAGAAGCAGTTACAATGGCTTTTGTTGAGGTATTCTAACCTATGTGAAGATTTCTGAAGCAGTTAATAACTACTATAGAATATTTGAATTAGGACTCTTGAATCTAGATATGTCAGTGAATCATACCTAAGGAATGGAGCGTTGGAAGGAGAAATATTTAAGACTACAAGCATATGTTTTGTTTCGGAGATCGCCACTTACATTTAGTGTTACTGTATTTATAGAAAGTGATAGCCATCTATAAAATATCATTTATGCACGTGATATTTTGGTTGTCGGCTGGCCTTCGCCAGCTAGTCTCAGACGATATGCCTCTCAGTGTCGTCTAGGCAAATCTCCTCTTTTAATAACTTTTGAGTAGTCGTTGTCGAGATTAGATGAGCCCCTGGTAGATCAGTCGTTGACCGGGTTGGCTTCTAGTTGGTCGGTCGGTTGTCTCCTATCCTAATCTCACTGCTCGGCCCATCTTGTCCCAAGCATTTGTTCTGCTTAAGAGGGATTGGTCTGTTGGAACGTGCCCAGTCAGAGATCATTCAATCCGACTGAACACCTTTTTGTTATATATATTTTGTTCGATGATTCTCTCATACATTAGTAGGATATGCGCTGAGTTCTACTCCCTCAAGGCCTTGGCTAATGTATTGGACATGAAACTAATTCCCTTATTCATCTTGAATCATGAATATCTTATCGCTTCAGACCCGACTCCTAGATGATAATGCGAGATTTATTTATTTGACTTTGGGTTTTGAAGGAGAGGCAGAGAGGTTAGGGAGTCCTTTAGTTGTTGGAAGGCTCATTTGCATTCATCCAACCATATGAATTTTTTTGCTTGTCTTAAGGTTTTGAGGAATGTGCCACATTTGTCACCCACTTTGGAGATGAATAAACTAAGTCTTGCGATCCTGTCAGTTAGTCTTGTCGTTCTCTAGTAATACGGGGGGACAACGTTCAAAAAAAAGCCTAAACCTATTCTGGATTGACTTTTATTCCTTTGGTTACCAGATGGTATCCTAGAAATTTTCATAGCCTTGCACTGAATNTTTTTGCTTGTCTTAAGGTTTTGAGGAATGTGCCACATTTGTCACCCACTTTGGAGATGAATAAACTAAGTCCTGCGATCCTGTCAGTTAGTCTTGTCGTTCTCTAGTAATACGGGGGGACAACGTTCAAACAAAAGCCTAAACCTATTCTGGATTGACTTTTATTCATTTGGTTGCCAGATGGTATCCTAGAAATTTTCATAGCCTTGCACTGAACGTGCATTTGAGTCGATTAAGTTTTATATTGCACTTTCTTAAGGTTTCAAATGTTGTTTTAGTTCATTTATCTAATATTTGGGCATTTTGCTTTTAACTATCATATCATCCAAGTACACCATAATATTTTTCTCTTTCTATTTGACAAAAATTAAATCCATAAGAAATTGATATGTTGCCCCTACATTTTTCAACCCACATAACAATTAACTGGGTCTTCTCCATGTGCATCTTTGTTCGATTATACCCTGAGAAGAAATTAGGAAAACTCATAATGAAGTGTCCGACCACTGACTCTACAAACACGTCCATCCTTGGCAAATGGTAGCTATCCTTTGGACAAATAACATTCAGGTTGGTGTAGTAGACTCAAATTCACCAATTGTCATTCATCTTNTTTGACAAAAATTAAATCCATAAGAAATTGATATGTTGCCCCTACATTTTTCAACCC
This sequence comes from Phalaenopsis hybrid cultivar, assembly GCA_002079205.1. Taxonomy (NCBI): domain Eukaryota; kingdom Viridiplantae; phylum Streptophyta; class Magnoliopsida; order Asparagales; family Orchidaceae; genus Phalaenopsis; species Phalaenopsis hybrid cultivar. The sequence continues at coordinate 34,038 of JXCR01124296.1, read as the reverse complement.
ACATAACAATTAACTTGGTCTTCTCCATGTTAATGGTGCATCTTTGTTCGATTATACCCTGAGAAAAAAATTAGGAAAACTCATAATGAAGTGTCTGACCACTGACTCTACAAACACGTCCATCCTTGGCAAATGGTAGCTATCCTTTGGACAGATAACATTCAGGTTGGTGTAGTAGACTCAAATTCACCAATTGTCATTCATCAATTAAAACACGACCTCATTTGCAACCCATTCTTGATAATGTACTTCACATGTAAACTTAACCTCCTGCAATCTTTTCACATCCTCACGTATCCGTTCTACCAGGGTAATAATGGTTGAATTCATTTTCCACTTTACAGGTCGAGCTACCAGGTTGCCATTCAACCTTTGGTAACATCGACATGTATTCCTAGCATTTTTTATGTTTGACCATGTAAACACTTCGTGGTGTTCTTGAGCACTTTGATTAATTTGTATACGTACTCTACATCAAAAGCTTTACTTGGTCAAAAACATTTATCTTCCTCCTTGGTATTGATTAGAACTTCGTCGATGCCCTCACTAGTTTCAAGATTGTTTTCGAGTGTTGAGCTTGATAGGGTCTTGGTGTACACTACTAATGGCATTAAGGTAACAAGTATGTAATTGCTCAAAGGTGATCACTTATCCATCGCTTTAAAATTTTACTGCAACATGATATNTGAGCTTGGTAGGGTCTTGGTGTACACTACTAATGGCATTAAGGTAACAAGTATGTAATTGCTCAAAGGTGACCACTTATCCATTGCTTTAAAATTTTACTGCAACATGATACGTTGACATGATAGCTTGATAAACGTCGAGTAAAAGGCGACAAAAAATCACATTATATTTTGCTTGAGAATTGACTATGATAATATCTGATGTGATCCGAAATTGTTCGTTATCTTCCCCACAAGGTGCTAACAGGGCGAGATTCCCAAGTAGTGATGCAAACNAGTAAAAGGCGACAAAAAATCACATTATATTTTGCTTGAGAATTGACTATGATAATATCTGATGTGATCCGAGATTGGTCGTTATCTTCCCCACAAGGTGCTAACAGGGCGAGATTCCCAAGTAGTGATGCAAATGAGTCGAATAGAGCTCAAGCTCAAGCCATGTCAAGCTCAAACTCAGCTCATCTATAAAATTATAAGCTCGAGCTCAAATTGAGCTTGAATGGTGAGTTTGAGCTCAGCTCGTAGTGTTACTAGCCAACTTGAAAATCAGCTCACGAGCGTGAACTAAAAATTCAATTTTTATGGGAGCTCACCAAAGAAGGTATTGGTAGCTAGGGGAGGGGGTGGAGAATGTAGTGATAAGTCACTAGAAAATACATTGAAATGACTAATGACNACTTGAAAATCAGCTCACGAGCGTGAACTAAAAATTCAATTTTTATGGGAGCTCACCAAAGAAGGTATTGGTGGCTAGGGGAGGGGGTGGAGAATGTAGTGATAACTCACTAGAAAATACATTGAAATGACTAATGATAGGCTAATCAAACCGACTCAGGAACCAACGAGCCAAGCTGGGATGTGATCAAGCTTGAGCTCGTGGCTCAAAAAGCTCAACTCATGAGCTAATTAACAAGCCGAGCTTGAGGTAGCTCGTGACCGTGCTTGGCTCATTTACATCCTAGTCTAAAGTGCATCTTTTTTCTCTCATGCAAAGCCATAAAGTGGTTTGGGGTAGTAAAGAGGCAAATAGAACCCACACCCACCTTATAAAAAAATGTCATGAAAATGATATTTATCGAGCTTCTTGTGTCAATGAGTACAATCGATTTAGAAATCAGTGATGAANATGAATTGTTGGAAGGAGAAATATTTAAGACTACAAGCATATGTTTTGTATCGGAGAAGGCCAGTTACATTTTGTGTTACTGCATTCATATAAAATTATAACATTCTATAAAATATCGGTTATGCACTTGATATTTTGGTTGTTGGCTGGCCTTCGCCGGCTAGTCTCAGACGATATGCCTCTCAGTGTCGTCTAGGCAAATCTCCTCTTTTAATAACTTCTGAGTAGTCGTTGTTNACAAAGTTCTCTCATCACAATGGTCTGATCATCATGTAAAGTAGTGGGTTCAGTTTGCCCAGGAATTTTTTTATGTCATTTGATTATCTAGATTTAATCACAAATGTTTAAGGTAAGCATTAGTAACAAAATGAGGGTTGCAATTGGTTCCCAAACCTCTCAGTGGGCACTCCTTTTTAGGGTGCATTAACTGGACGACTCAATCCTGATATAAAAAGAGTTATATTCCTCCACTGAAATTTGATTGTAGGTGAGCTCTAGCAGCTTGACCAATGTCTTGGGGTGCTGCAAGCCTAGTACATAATGAATTAAGCCTTCTTTAATCCCTTGGGTAAGAGTGCCATGAGCAATTGTAGGCTCCAAATCTCGGACTTATAAATTGAATATCAACTTGGGAGGTGTTTAAAGACGTGCAATTGCGTTAAATTGCTTAATTAGCTTAACATGACTCATTGGGACACAATTAGGTCAATATTTGGTCAGTGATCAATTGAATGCAATTGAGGTCTAATGATGATGTAAATGGTTTCAATAGTTTTGAAAGGACCTCGAGAATTACTTAGTCATTTTGATTGATTTATGTTTGATTTGGATGATATTTGACCATTAATAACCTTAATGGGGTCATGGGACCAAATTAATTGAACTGAGGTTTGAATTTGGATTGAGAGTATCAAGGGAAGTCTCTCATATTATTAAGCTTAATTATGGCCAATTAGAAATTACCTCTTACCAAAGAATCTGATTTTAGCTAAAAAAACCCTTACTGAGCCTTAATGAGCTATATGGTCAAAAAGATTTGACTAAGCCCTCAAGTAAATTTGGATGTGTCAAAACTTAATTATAAGGTCATTAGCTTTATTTAAGACCAAATAGAGTGAATTTAGATTGATTTTAATGGATTTGATTGGTTGGGATCATAATAAACTACATCAAATTGGGTGGACCAAGAACTTATTGGCCTCAAATTGTGTCAAAATTAGTCCCAAGTAATCCCTATACATTTTAGAGTTATTAGGAATTAACATCCATAAGAAAGAAGATACTTGATTTTGGCGGGTTCCATAGGGCTATCTAGGTTTAAAATAATTAAATAGGATTAACCAACCTCTTAAACTTATGGGAGAGTCTTGGGATTGTTTTATAGTCACAAGAAGCCAAACTTAATTTTGAACTTATTAGGCTCAATGATTATTTCTTGATTTGGCCCAAATTAGGTTTGGATTGGATTTCAACTTTTGTGGTTTCAACATGAATTTACGATTTTGTCTTTAATTATATTGGATGCAACAATGTTTTGTTTATTTATATTTTTTTGAACCCAATGAATGAGGAATTTGATTTGAGTAATCCATTCACCAAAATCTATAGGAGACCGCCTAGATACTACTTCATAGGAGTTTTAAGTTTAAGAGTGAAATCTAAAAAATTAATTAAACTTGTATTTCTCTCTAAAAGTTTAGTCAACAACACCGAGAAATTTTGGGCTTGTCTTTCTCTTGAAGATAAAGTAGCATTACTTAGAGGCTAAACTGAAGTTGTGTAGGAAGATCATGAAGGTCATGAAGGAGCCCCTAGTTGGTCCTTACATTAAACGTAAAGCAAGATAGCATTAACATGATGGATGTAGCGACACAAAAAGGTTGCAGATGTGACACAACCAAGTCAAGATGTTCTTCCATATGAAGATGATGCTAACATGACTTAGAGGGTGATGAATGATGAAGTCAAGTCAATTCTCTTTATAGCTGAATGTAGACTGCCTAGGTGGTAATGAATGAAACAACACATTATTATTATAAAAAAAGACTGAGGTTAGTTAGTATGATTCTTCTTTTACTAGTGTAGATCTTAAAGCCTTAATACAATGGACAAGAAAACATATGATTTCATGAGTATGATTGTGGAAAGCTATGTTGATTATTTATTTGGAGGTTAAGATGTCTTGATCTTAAGAGAAATAGATGAGGCAATCAACAAAATAAACTATGATGAGCACGAAGGTGGCTCAAGGTAGTAAAATAACTTTTTATTTTGGAACAAAGGATGAAAAGACTTATTAATAATTTATGAGGATGAATTTGAAGTTTATGGAGCTAATTGAAGGCATTTAAAGCATTTATCTCTATCTCTATAGATCAAATAGCTTAAATGAAATAATACTTGCAATGCATAATGATTTTGGAGTTGAATGAGGACAAGTAGGATCATCCTCTTTCTAAAGGTAGTGATTTTATGAATTGAGAATGTTACGTAGGTGACATGAACATCCATTTAGAAGGAGGAAAAGTTTAAATTAGAGTTACAAGAGTTAGTAAAAAAAATTCAGATGATAATTAGATCACCAAATTTCTCCTATATTTAGAAGTTTAGAAAATCTCAAAAGAGAAAAAGAAATTATTCATAGATTTTAAAGTGATTGTTTTAATCCTTTAATGAATTATACTTAATAATTCATTATTCATTTCAACAAATAACGAACTAGAAATAGCCCTCAAAGAATGGGAATATCATATGGCCCAACTATTGGGTTTGATTAATAAATCTAGCATATTTGAGAGATAGGAGGTCTACATGACATATAAGGAGTCAATAAAAATCACCACCAATAAAAACTAACAAAAAACAAGAAAATGTGCATACATACCACCCAATTCCTATCTATTTATATATTTAGCACTGAACCTTCAATTTTTACATACATGTCACCTTGTCGATATATGAAAAGCATATTTCACCTTTTGAAAAGTAAAATAGAGGTTTATTTTTAGTGATATAAAAGATTTTGATTGTGTTAATGTGAAAATCAAAGTTTAGGTGCTGATATGTAAATCCATAGGTATTGGGTGGTATGTATGTAAAAGCCTCTAAAAAATGACATACCTAACTTTAGACCCTAATGCCATCATTTTGATAGAGATGATTATCAAATTTCTAATGATCAAACTAATGGGAACAATAATGCAAAGATTTATAACTAAGATCTATAATTGGAATCTTAATTTGCCAACCTTTAAGTAAAAAAACTATCTCCTTGAAAAAAACCATTTGCTATGAATGAAATATGATAGAGTTATATAAGAGTCATAAGAATTATTAGAATTTTTAAGTGTACAAAGCAAATTAAATCATAATGAGGCTACACCAACATGAATGGATGAAGCTAATAGCTAGCAATAAAATAAAGAGATTATAGTTCCTGCTTAGCCAAAAAATGGGATTGGGTTGGGTATGGTTGATTCTTTCCTTTTATATGTAATGCGATATCATATGAAGTGTGAGCATTAATCTAGGATAGAGCATTCCAAGTTGATCAAACAATGGCCACCATATCTTATTCCATCAAGTTTAAGGTTTTTAATCTATTTAATTTTTGCATTCTAGATTCATACGAATTGTCATAAAAAAGTGATCCACCTGATGGTGATTTTGAATCATTTTTAGTAAGTCGACTTCAAAGTTGAATGTTAAAGTTAAATTGAGGTCGGTTTAACTTTTTTCGAGTCTTCCAAACACCTTGATTTGTGCTCTGGTCAATGCTTACTAAGGTATAAGTTTTGTGATCCCTTATTTTTCTTATATTTTTAATCTAAGAAAATTATGAGTCAAAAGATATACATTCTTAAATAATTTTGTTATATAATGATGCACCCAAATAAAATTTAGTGCTAATTTTCCTTGAATTTGAAATATTAGATGATTGAGTTGTATAACAATAATTGTATAGTGCAAAAAATTCAAATTTAAATTTTAAAGTTGGTTGAGTTTAAAAGTTTGTGTTAATTAAATTTAATTAAAAGTTAGATCATACATAATTGTGTACTTTGCGCACTATAATTAGTGTAAAATTTAAATTATTTGGTTAATAAAAATTAATCATGTTGATTTATTTTGATAGAACCATATCTTACAAAATAATAAATATCAAAAACATGATGATCATAATACCAATTTTTCATTAATTATAAAATGTGTTTTCTAACCAAAAAAAATATAAACTAATTTAAACTTAATATCAAATTAAGTCATGAAGTACTNATGTGTTTTCTAACAAAAAAAAAATATAAACTAATTTAAACTTAATATCAAATTAAGTCATGAAGTACANGGATTGAGGGTATCAAGGGAAGTCTCTCATATTATTAAGCTTAATTATGGCCAATTAGAAATTACCTCTTACAGAAGAATCTGATTTTAGCTAAAAAAACCCTTACTGAGCCTTAATGGGCTATATGGTCAAAAAGATTTGACTAAGCCCTCAAGTAAATTTGGATGTGTCAAAACTTAATTATAAGGTCATTAGCTTTATTTAAGACCAAATAGAGTGAATTTAGATTGATTTTAATGGATTTGATTGGTTGGGATCATAATAAACTACATCAAATTGGGTGGACCAAGAACTTATTGGCCTCAAATTGTGTCAAAATTAGTCCCAAGTAATCCCTATACATTTTAGAGTTATTAGAAATTAACATCCATAAGAAAGAAGATACTTGATTTTGGTNCCAAGAACTTATTGGCCTCAAATTGTGTCAAAATTAGTCCCAAGTAATCCCTATACATTTTAGAGTTATTAGGAATTAACATCCATAAGAAAGAAGATACTTGATTTTGGCGGGTTCCATAGGGCTATCTAGGTTTAAAATAATTAAATAGGATTAACCAACCTCTTAAACTTATGGGAGAGTCTTGGGATTGTTTTATAGTCACAAGAAGCCAAACTTAATTTTGAACTTATTAGGCTCAATGATTATTTCTTGATTTGGCCCAAATTAGGTTTGGATTGGATTTCAACTTTTGTGGTTTCAACATGAATTTACGATTTTGTCTTTAATTATATTGGATGCAACAATGTTTTGTTTATTTATATTTTTTTGAACCCAATGAATGAGGAATTTGATTTGAGTAATCCATTCACCAAAATCTATAGGAGACCGCCTAGATACTACTTCATAGGAGTTTTAAGTTTAAGAGTGAAATCTAAAAAATTAATTAAACTTGTATTTCTCTCTAAAAGTTTAGTCAACAACACCGAGAAATTTTGGGCTTGTCTTTCTCTTGAAGATAAAGTAGCATTACTTTGAGGCTAAACTGAAGTTGTGTAGGAAGATCATGAAGGTCATGAAGGAGCGNTCTAAAAGTTTAGTCAACAACACCGAGAAATTTTGGGCTTGTCTTTCTCTTGAAGATAAAGTAGCATTACTTAGAGGCTAAACTGAAGTTGTGTAGGAAGATCATGAAGGTCATGAAGGAGCCCCTAGTTGGTCCTTACATTAAACGTAAAGCAAGATAGCATTAACATGATGGATGTAGCGACACAAAAAGGTTGCAGATGTGACACAACCAAGTCAAGATGTTCTTCCATATGAAGATGATGCTAACATGACTTAGAGGGTGATGAATGATGAAGTCAAGTCAATTCTCTTTATAGCTAAATGTAGACTGCCTAGGTGGTAATGAATGAAACAACACATTATTATTATAAAAAAAGACTGAGGTTAGTTAGTATGATTCTTCTTTTACTAGTGTAGATCTTAAAGCCTTAATACAATGGACAAGAAAACATATGATTTCATGAGTATGATTGTGGAAAGCTATGTTGATTATTTATTTGGAGGTTAAGATGTCTTGATCTTAAGAGAAATAGATGAGGCAATCAACAAAATAAACTATGATGAGCACGAAGGTGGCTCAAGGTAGTAAAATAACTTTTTATTTTGGAACAAAGGATGAAAAGACTTATTAATAATTTATGAGGATGAATTTGAAGTTTATGGAGCTAATTGAAGGCATTTAAAGCATTTATCTCTATCTCTATAGATCAAATAGCTTAAATGAAATAATACTTGCAATGCATAATGATTTTGGAGTTGAATGTGGACAAGTAGGATCATCCTCTTTCTAAAGGTAGTTATTTTATGAATTGAGAATGTTACANTCTCTATCTCTATAGATCAAATAGCTTAAATGAAATAATACTTGCAATGCATAATGATTTTGGAGTTGAATGAGGACAAGTAGGATCATCCTCTTTCTAAAGGTAGTGATTTTATGAATTGAGAATGTTACGTAGGTGACATGAACATCCATTTAGAAGGAGGAAAAGTTTAAATTAGAGTTACAAGAGTTAGTAAAAAAAATTCAGATGATAATTAGATCACCAAATTTCTCCTATATTTAGAAGTTTAGAAAATCTCAAAAGAGAAAAAGAAATTATTCATAGATTTTAAAGTGATTGTTTTAATCCTTATATGAATTATACTTAATAATTCATTATTCATTTCAACAAATAATGAACTAGAAATAGCCCTCAAAGAATGGGAATATCATACGGCCCAACTATTGGGTTTGATTAATAAATCTAGCATATTTGAGGGATAGGAGGTCTACATGACATATAAGGAGTCAATAAAAATTACCACCAATAAAAACTAACAAAAAACAAGAAAATGTGCAANTTAGAAGTTTAGAAAATCTCAAAAGAGAAAAAGAAATTATTCATAGATTTTAAAGTGATTGTTTTAATCCTTTAATGAATTATACTTAATAATTCATTATTCATTTCAACAAATAACGAACTAGAAATAGCCCTCAAAGAATGGGAATATCATATGGCCCAACTATTGGGTTTGATTAATAAATCTAGCATATTTGAGAGATAGGAGGTCTACATGACATATAAGGAGTCAATAAAAATCACCACCAATAAAAACTAACAAAAAACAAGAAAATGTGCATACATACCACCNCCCCCACCCCCCCCCCCACCCCCCCATGTGTGTTCACACTTGCACTTGTGCATCCTTGCATTTTTGCTTGCATGGCAAGTTGTACGTTTGTACCTCATATGTTTGTGGTTTGCACTCAAGTCACTTTTTTTGCACACTCATCCTCGACACTCAAGTGTCTTTCTTAGGGACGGCTTGCAGACTAAGCCAACCCATTGTGCGGTTCTTCCCTAATGAGGATCAAACTCACTCCCGACACTCATGTGTCTCTCCTGAGTTATTGCCTCTTTGACACACTCACTTCTGAGTCACTGTCTCTTTGGCTCTTTTGAGTCACTGCCTCCTCAGCATACGCAATCTCGAGTCATTGCCTCTTTTGCACACTCACTTCAGAGTCACTGTCTCCTCGGTACACTCACTATCGAGTCACTGCCTCCTTAACATACTCACATTCTCAAGTCATAGCTTCTCACAAACTCACCCTTCTGAGTCAGTACTCTGACACACTCATCCCATGCATTCATGTGTCCTCTTCGAGGAAGGCTTACACATCAATCCTACTCAGCGTGACTTTCTCTCTAGTGAGAAATACACCACCACATTTGTAGTGTGTCATGTATGCACATCACCACACTATCGGCGCATTTATCATTAATATACACGACCATATACTTATGATGAATCTTTGTTATTCTGTGACAATACCCTACATTGTCACAACAGATTGGATCATGTCGAATTTGCATGTGGTTCCCGATCGTCTGGACAAAGAAGCTAGCTCTTTAGCTGAGTGACCTTCTGCTGGTTGTGACGTGGCAACTTGTATTGCCCAAGAGGATGTCTCAGAGGGCAATACTATCACATCATGGACAAGTATAGTAGGTAGTTTTCGCCAACATTTGGCGAGAAGCTGCCAGTGATTTCCTAGGCAACTGATAGCTCTAACCCAACGACGTGACTGATTCGATGACTTCGGGAGACTTGCTGATTTGGTTTTTCCATTGCATGCTGTACATTGTTTGGAGAAATATAACTTGCAGATTCAATTTTGCTTGTTGCATGCTATTGGTTGGAGGTTTTGTGGGTTTGCTGATTTGGAAATTTTATTGCATGTCATACATCATTTGAGGCTATATAGTTTTCTAACTTGGTTCTCCCTTTTGCATGCTATCCCTTGATTTTAGCGTGCTGATTTGGCAATTTCATTGCAAGCTGTCCATCGGAGGAAGTTTTATAAGCTCATTGATTTCTGTTCTCTTGGACACTTACACACTGATCACTTGAAACTTGCTATTTACAAATATGACACTCACATAATGATTTTTGTTCTCTTGGACAATTGCACACTGATCACTTGGACAAAGAGCTGTATGATTTTATGCAGAAGATTTACTTTCATACCATTTAATTCCTGTAATAGTTATATATCTATCACCTAAACCTCAGATTTCCACATATATGTCACTAGAAATAAATGTATACATATATTATTAGCAGTCTTCTACATGCATATGATTATGCAGAACTTAAATTTACAATTTGTTCTATGATCTTATGTATAGCTTCACTTTTTATATACGTGCCAATCTCATCTATGCGTGAAAGGGTGTATTTCACTTTTCCTAAGTTAAAATGCTGGTATTTTCATTCTAATACGGAGTTGTGTGGCATAAATGTTAAGATTAAAGTTTGGGAGTCAAATATGCAAACACATAGGAAGTGAGTGATATGTATGCAAATCTTTCAATCCTTACTTTAATACCAATTGTGGAAATGCTAAGTTTAAGTGGAAGTACTCATAATGTGGCGACTTAATATGGAGCATCAAGCTGGTGTATAAGTGGGAGGTAACAGGGATTTTAAGTGGAAGTATTCATAATGTGGTGATTTAATATGGAGCATCGAGCTGGTGTATACGTGGGAGGTGACGGGGATATGGGCGATAATGTGAAACGCTTCTGGTGCTAAAACAAGATAAAAGAATAGTACTTCTCCTGACCGNACCCTAATGCCATCATTTTGATAGAGATGATTATCAAATTTCTAATGATCAAACTAATGGGAACAATAATGCTAAGATTTATAACTAAGATCTATAATTGGAATCTTACTTTGCCAACCTTTAAGTAAAAAAAATTATCTCCTTGAAACAAACCTTTTGCTATGAATGAAATGTGATAGAGTTATATAAGAGTCATAAGAACTATTAGAATTTTAAAGTGTAAAAAGCAAATTAAATCATAATGAGGCTACATCAATATGAATGGATGATGCTAATAGCTAGCAATAAAATAAAGAGATTATAGATTAGTTTTGTTGCTTGTAAGCCAAAAAAGGGGGATTGGGATGGGTATGGTTGATTCTTTCCTTTCATATGTAATGCAATATCATATGTAGTGTGAGTATTAATCTAGGATAGAACATTCCAAGTTGATCAAACAATGGCCACCATATCTTATTCCATCAAGTTTAAGGTTTTTAATCTATTTAATTTTTGCATTCTAGATTCACTCGAATTGTCATAAAAAAGCGATCCACCTGATGGTGGTTTTGAATCATTTTTAGTAAGTCGACTTCAAAGTCGAATGTTAAAGTTAAATTGAGGTCGGTTTAACTTTTTTTGAGTCTTTCAAACACCTTGATTTGTGCTCTGGTCGATGCTTACTAAGGTATAGATTTTGTGATCCCTTATTTTTCTTATATTTTTTATCTAAGAAAATTATGAGTCGAAAGATATATATTCTTAAATAATTTTGTTATATAATGAAGCACCAAAATAAAATTTAATGCTAATTTTCCTTGAATTTGAAATATTAGATGATTGAGTTGTATGACAATAATTGTATAGTGCAAAAAATTCAAATTTAAATTTTAAAGTTGGTTGAGTTTAAAAGTTTGTGTTAATTAAATTTAATTAAAAGTTAGATCATACATAATTGTGTACTTTGCGCACTATAATTAGTGTAAAATTTAAATTATTTGGTTAATAAAAATTAAAAATGTTGATTTATTTTGATAGAACCATATCTTACAAAATAATAAATATCAAACATGATGATCATAATACCAATTTTTCATTAATTATAAAATGTGTTTTCTAACAAAAAAAAAATATAAACTAATTTAAACTTAATATCAAATTAAGTCATGAAGTACAATCAAAGATCAAATAATATGATTAGTTCTCACATGTAATTCGCGCTTATTACTTGAATTTGTTAATTTTTAATCCTTATTACCAATGCACACATATTATTTTAATATCTCTAACATCTAAAAATATAAATATTTATGACTAAAGAATAGATATTTTGCACTTGAAGCAAGATCTTGCAATGGTATTANTGGTCCAAGAATGAAACTCGTATAAGAGAAACAACCTTACTAGCAGGAAGACAGGGGAGCGCTACCTAAACTTAATGATGGACAACTTCTCCTTTGATGATTCTCTACCATCAAAGGAGATGTTTGGCGACACAAATACAATTAACTTCTACTGCGAAGCTAGAAGCAAACTCATATCATCTGTTAGCCAAAACGAAGAACTGGAAGAAAATTCCATCGAAAGGAAAACTAACCATGTACTGGCGTACTAGCTATTTTCCTTTGTGAAGGAATACGACCAAGTTCAAAGAGAACAACTAGTTAACGAAATCCAAAGATGATTAGAAACCATCTTAGAAGCCAAAAGTTCTCACATTCAGAGACCAACGAACAAGTTAAGAACCATCCAATCTATCCCTTTCTTCATCGTGAGTTCGCCATATCTCATTTTTCCTTCTCTTCTCAATTTTTTTTTGGATTTCATGGGTTGATTAATGATATCTTTTATATGCTCAATTTTTTTTTCTTTACAAAATTTTTCTAAGGAAATTTTGACAACATATTTTTCATGATAGTGTTATTATGGGCTAATATTTTCCTTGCATATTTTTTTGGTCAAATATGCTTCTGAGTTCATTTAGGACAAACAAAAATATTAAAAGCACAGCTCAAAATACAGAAATCCATTACTTGTTATTACTTCATATATAACCTTAAAAATCCTACATGCATTGATGAATTCCTAGTGAGATTTCTCTTACAATGCTTAAAGACAATCATGACAATATAGTTGAACAAAGAAGGGGTCTAATCAAATATTGATTGCTATAGGTAAGTCATTTTAATGTTTAAATAATGTTATGAAAATAGTTACATATATAAGTTATATTTATTATAAAGAAGAGAATCTGATTGTATAATTAGGTGAAGGATTCCCAAAATGAATTTGAAAAATGATTTGAGCAAGAAAGGTTCAAGCTTTGTTTAAAGCAAATTCAAACAATTCTATTAATTTCAAACATAATTTGAATCTAGCTTGAAATAGCATCCAATAGAGTTTGTTCAAACAAGATTAGATCTTTCTTCGGGCTTAGTTCAAATTAGATTCATACAAAGTTTAAAACATATTTGGCTTAATTGAATATAGTTTAAATCTTTTTTTTTTTATCTTGTTCAATTCTAGTTTGAATATGGTTCAAACTAGTTTTGGGCTTATGTTTTATAGTTAATCAAAATTATTTGATTTTGATTTAAATACCATTGTAATGATCTTAATAAGTTTTCACCTATCTTTAAACCTTTTTCAAACCTGTACTCATTTTGATTATCTTTAGTTTTATATTATTATTCTTCTCCAACAAAATCAAGCATTATTATTTCTTAGTATATAACGAAGGATGGAAAGAAGTCAGCAAAATTGCTAAAACATTTAGTGGAAAATAAAGTCAACGAATGATTTGCCCAAAAATATTACATTAAAAAGACTCATATATATTGTATACGTAATTATAAGAATTAATAAAATCAAATACATTAAAGAAAGAAGTATTGTATCTTTTGAAATAACAACCTTCATTGATCTTGCATTAACCTCAATGAAACTTTGATTCGTTCAACACATTCCTCTATTTGTGTGACTATAACGCCAAACATGATTTAAACTATGTATAATCATCAATGCCAAATAAATCATATATGGATGGAGCCAGTTATACCAAATAAGGGTGATTTAAGGCCATAATAATCTAGCACCTACTAATTATGCAACAGATTTTAACTAAAGAACAAATAAAGGTAATGCTAAGGATATGAGTAATGAAGATACTAATTTCTATATAGATGTTTAATTACTAATGTACTCTTTAGAAATGTAATCCCTCTAGATGATGCAACTAAAATTAGTAGACACATGGAAATCTTTAAATTATTTATAAAACAACTATGCAAGAGGAAAATAATACCTAGATAACACATATCTTATACTAATCAATAATTGAAAGTATATCCAAATATATAGTTATTAATATAATAACCATGTATCTAAGTATATCATTAATGCATATAAAATTCAAGCAAAATATATCAAAATAAAGATCATATGAAGAAGTTATATTTATATATGATGAAGAAAATATTTGAATTCAATATAAAGGAATCAGGGATAGCTATTATATATATATGTTGTATGTCTTAAAAACATACATTGAACATGTTCTCTAAGAAGTTGACATATTCGAACATATTTATGGTTTAGACTATGTATCAGAACACACATGTTCTTTACATGTTAGAGATAAAGATGCAAAACAATTCCATTTTGAGTTATTGAACCTATATTTGAGATTCTTATTAGATCTGAATTAAATTTGAGTTCAAAGATAATAATGAACGATGTTAAGAGATATTACACGACACATTCATCACATTAAAAGGCTTGAGGGGAATACACGTAGACTATCACCCATGTAAGAAAGACCCTTGAAGAATCCTTTCAAAAATTACTATGAGTAATTATTATAATAAATAAGAAAATTTTGGGCATCATAATTGTCATGCAACCTCATACTTTAAGATTTTAAAATATGTTTTCTTATTTTTCAGTTTAAGGTGCATATTTCCCCATGATAAGTGTCAATGAAATATTTTTTGAACACTTAAAGTGATGGATTTTGCTGATAGTTGTGACCCAAGCTGCAAATTTGTAGATCAATATAATGGCATTTACAATTGTTAATTCAAATATTGGCAAAAATTTTTTATGTCACATGTGTATGGAGTCCATTTGAATGACTAAAGATTATTTACTATTCATTCATAGCTTCCCATAGCTAAAGAGATTCATCTAGCCCCATAGTGCGTGCTTGGGGCACAAAACCAGGGTCTGCAATGATTCGTTCTTGCTCGAGAAAATTCACTGTGGGTGGCATCATTCACGATAGAAATCTTTGATGTTCATTCTAGTTTTTAGAGATCTCGACATATTCATATGGAGTATCCCGTGGTCGAATGAACCCATCGGAGCTTTCCATGGGCATTTCGAAGAAGATTAGGGTTTAGAACGTTGTTCCCGAGCAGTAATTCGGGTGCCCATCAATGCCGGAATTCTTGGTGTAGTGCCCATAAAAATACTTATCCTTAAGGTTATGAGATTTCATCTTTAATAAATTTTCATTCTCCATGGATTTTGAATCAAAAAAATCCTTCGTCGGCCGCTTCCGATGAAAATTGGACTTTTTGGGGTTAGACCGACGCCTAGGCACCAGATCCCAACGCCTAGGCACCAGATCCCAAAGCCTAGGCTCCAAACCCTGTGCCTAGGCGCTAGTATGGACACCTAAGCCTATAGAATAGCCCCCACTTAGCTTAATATAGAAAATACAACAACTCATTGCCAGGTCCTAGGACCTAGCTGCCAATTTCAGACGCTCATACTCCATTAACGGTCCAAAATTGTCCCAAACAAAGCAGGCAGAAACCCGGCGCCAGTGTCAGGCCAGGGTGCCTAGGCCCCTTAAGCTACTCTGAAATAACCCAAAATGAACTTAAAATTGAGCCTCAGGAAGCTCGGTGCAAGACCTGGGGACCAGGTACCAGAGACCTGGAACCCCGACTCTTAGGATTCAGCGCTAAGGCACCAGGGTCGCGACGCCTACACACGAGGCCATTTTTTACACCCGATTTTATATCGTGAATTTCATTATTTTGACCCCGATACACCTTTTAGGCAGCAAAATTAGCAAGATTTCTTGTTCCATGGGATATTTTCTTATTGGGGAGATAAAGTATTGATTAAACCCTTTTTAGAAGGGATTAAGGTGAGGTAGCAGGCTTTTTTAGCAAAATGGGAGGGAGGTGGATTGGCTTTTTTTTTCCCTTGAACACCTCCTCGAGTTCTTCATTAGAATTTTGGACTTCTTGGGGTTGGTTGTCTTCTTCCTATATAAGAAGGGCTAGTTCATTTCCTTCCTCCATGGAGGTAGGGCTTTCTCTAGGGAGATCCTCAAGGTGAAGATGGTGGGAGAAAAAAGTAATAGAATGGGCTTCACCTCCTACAACTTTTCTCTTCTTCTCCCTCTTTCTTTTCCATTGAAAGAGCTCTCTTTCCTTCTCTCCTTTTTCTTCCACCACTTTCTTGAGTGTGTGTGAGGATTTCTTGAAGAGGAGTTGTGCTAACGGAGAAGGAGAGCAGCATCTCTCCAACAGCGAAGGACAACATCATCACACTTTGGGAAAGGAGCTTGGAACCATGTTGGAACATTGTTGGAGCATGGAAATTCACCAGAATCTCCTTCTAGAAGAGAGATTCTTCATTTGTTGAGGAAGAAGCTGAGTTAACTTCACCAAAGCTTCGTTGAAATTTCATCGAAGCTCAAACAAGTGCAGAGAATGCATCCTCAACCTTCACATAGGCGAAAACTCTTGAGACTTCAACATTTTCTATCCATAGAGCCGCTAGGTCTAAATGTTAGAGGATTTAGGTTAGGATTTTTGTGTGATTAAAGGAAGCCCCATAAATTTTGGCGCTTTACGTTTCTCTATGAATCCAAAGAGTAAAATCTACCCCTTTTTTCTTTTTAGTCCAAAAATTTGAAAATCGAGGTTGTACTAATGTCCACGTTTGCTTTGGTGATTTCATCTAGATGACATTTGGAATCCACCAACCAAGAAGAAGAAGGAATTCTTTCGGTCTTCATCTTCTCGGTTACGGAGAATCCTCCTTGTTAGAGATTCCCCACCTTATGTCCTGCAAACGGAGGTTAGTGTCTTGTTGCTTCACACAATAAGATGTTGGTACACGTCTCCATCACTTGCCTACTATTAGGTTTCCCATGAGATCACTAGGATGAGTTTGATTCGTCATCGAGCACAATTAGATTTCCATTTCATGCATGTATTTGCATTCATATGGTATGCTTGGTATAAATTTTTATTTGTATCAAAAAATGTTATTTTGCATGCATCGTTGATCGACCGACCAAATAATCGACGTGATCGATACCCTTTTTTGATTTGATTGGTTGATCGTCACCAGTTCAATCACATCAAATTGATTATATTCCATCGATCAACCGCCCATATTAGACCAATTGACGCCTTCCATCGACCTGAATGATCTACTGCCACCAACCCGATCAACTCAATCAACCTTTTTTTATAGATTTGACTGATCGACTACAATGTTGGCCCAATCGACTCAATCGATCACCCTCACTGCTCGAACGAACCCTCTTTGTCGATTGGCTACCCACAATGATCCCATTGACCACTATTATCATATCAAATGATCTATCACCGTCAATCCAATTTTCTCGACTAACCCCTCTTATTCAATCAGCTGCCCACATTGGTCGAATCGACCACTTTTGCAAGCTCAACTGATTGACCACTACTAGTCTAATTGGATCGACCGACCCTTCTTCATTGATCGATCGCCCACACCCGTCTGATATACCACTTTAATCGACTCGACCGATCGACCACCACAAGCCAGATCTGCTCGATCAACCCCT
Source organism: Phalaenopsis hybrid cultivar (assembly GCA_002079205.1). Taxonomy (NCBI): domain Eukaryota; kingdom Viridiplantae; phylum Streptophyta; class Magnoliopsida; order Asparagales; family Orchidaceae; genus Phalaenopsis; species Phalaenopsis hybrid cultivar. Next base: position 16,427 of record JXCR01124296.1, on the reverse strand, counting down.
CATAGTTAGTCAACCACCCATGTTGGTCCGATCGACCAATTTTGTCAGCTCGGTCGATTAACAACCATCGATCCAATTATCTCAATTGCAACTATTCTGATCAGCTTGAATGACCCTCCTCTGTTGAGCAACCACCCACACAAGTTCGATCGACCACTACCATCAGCTAAATCGATTGGTCACTACTGACCTGATCGTATCGATCGTCTCCACTTGAATGTTGAATGATTACATCTTTGTTTTATATTGCTTGCATGAACAAATTCACTCATACAACCTATGGTGCACCAATAAGCATATGCCCCATATGCTCATGGTGGGTATCTATGTCCCACTTAGGCACAACACTTCATGCCAATTTATGAATCCAAAGAGTAAAATCTACCCCTTTTTCTTTTTAGTCCAAAAATTTGAAAATCGGGGTTGTACTAATGTCCATGTTTGCTTTGGTGATTTCATCTAGATGGACATTTGAAATACACCAACCAAGAAGAAGAAGGCATTCTTTCGGCCTTCATCTTCTCGGTTACGGAGAATCCTCCTCGTTAGAGATTCCCCACCTTATGTCCTGCAAACGGAGGTTAGTGTCTTGTTGCTTCACACAATAAGATGTTGGTACACGTCTCCATCACTCGCCTACTATTAGGTTTCCCATGAGATCACTAGGATGAGTTTGATTCTTCATCGAGCACAATTGGATTTCCATATCATGCGTGTATTTGCATTCATATGGTATGCTTGGCATAAATTTTTATTTATATCAAAAAATGTTATTTTGCATGCATCATTGATCGGCCGACCAAATAATCGACGTGATCGATACTTTTTTTGATTTGATTGGTCGATCGTCATCAGTTCAATCACATCAAATCGATTATATTCCATCGATCAGCCGCCCATATTAGACCAATTGATGTCTTGCAACGACCCGAATGATCTGCTGCCACCAGCCCGATCAACTCAATCAACCTTTTTTTATAGATTTGACTGATCGACTACAATGTTGGCCCAATCGACTCAATCGATCATCCTCACTGCTCGACCGATCCCTCTTTGTCGATTGGTTGCCCACACTGATCCCATTGACCACTATTATCATATCAAATGATCTATCACTGTCAATCCAATTTTCTCGACTAACCCCTCTTTTTCGATCAGCTGCCCACATTGGTCGAATCAACCACTTTTGCAAGCTCGACTGATTGACCACTACTAGTCTAATTGGATCGACCGACCCTTCTTCATTGATCGACCGCCCACGCCCGTCTGATATACCACTTTCATTGACTTGACCGATCGACCACCACAAGCCCGATCTGCTCGATCAACCCCTCATAGTTAATCAACCACCCATGTCGGTCCGATCGACAAATTTTGTCAGCTCGGCCGATTAACAACCATCGATCCAATTATCTCAATCGCCACTATTCTGATCAGATCGACTGACCCTCCTCTGTTGAGCAACCACCCACACAGGTTCGATCCACCACTCCCATCAGCTCAATCGATCGGCCACTACTGACCTGATCGTATCGATCGTCTCCACTTGAATGTTGTATGATTACATCTTTGTTTTATATTGCTTGCATGAACAAATTCACTCATACAACCTATGGTGCACCAATAAGCATATGCCCCATATGCTCATGGTGGGTATCTATGTCCCACTTAGGCACAACACTTCATGCCAATCTTTCAACTTTCTTATATGTCATTTGTACGCCAACCTTCTAACTTAACTCTACACTCACTTAGATGTGTGATGGGACACTACGGTAGAAGGTGTGCTAGGCTAGGACAAGTATACTAGGTAGTATTTGCCAACATTTGGCGAGAAAATGCCAGCGATTTCCTAGGCCACCGGTAGCTCTAACCCAACAACATGACTGATTCGATGACTTCGGGAGGCTTGCTGATTTGGTTTTTCCATTGCATGCTGTACATTGTTTGGAGAAATATAACTTGCAGATTCAATTTTGCTTGTTGCATGCTATTGGTTGGAGGTTTTGTGGGTTTGCTGATTTGGAAATTTTATTGCATGTCATACATCATTTGAGGCTATATAGTTTTCTAACTTGGTTCCCCCTTTTGCATGCTATCCCTTGATTTTAGCGTGCTGATTTGGAAATTTCATTGCAAGCTGTCCATCGGAGGAAGTTTTATAAGCTCATTGATTTCTGTTCTCCTGGACAATTACACACTGATCACTTGAAACTTGCTATTTACAACTCTAACACTCACATTCACTAGAAAGAGCTGTATGATTTTTGTTCTCTTGGACAATTGCACACTGATCACTTGGACAAAGAGCTGTATGATTCTATGCAGAAGATTTACTTTCATACCATTTAACTCTTGTAATAGTTATATGTCTATCACCTAAACCTCAGATTTCCACATATATGTCACTAGAAAGAAATGTATACATATATTATTGGCAGTCTTCTACATGCATATGATTATGCAGAACTTAAATTTACAATTTGTTCTATGATCTTATGTATAGCTTCACTTTTTATATACGTGCCAATCTCATCTATGCGTGAAAGGGTGTATTTCACTTTTCCTAAGTTAAAATGCTGGTATTTTCATTCTAATACGGAGTTGTGTGGCATAAATGTTAAGATTAAAGTTTGGGAGTCAAATATGCAAACACATAGGAAGTGAGTGATATGTATGAAAATCTCTAAATCCTTACTTCAATACCAATTGTGGAAATGCTAAGTTTAAGTGGAAGTATTCATAATGTGGCGATTTAATATGGAGCATCGAGCTGGTGTATACGTGGAAGGTGACAGAGATATGGGCGATGATGTGAAGCGCTCCTGGTGCTAAAACAGGATAAAAGAATAGTACTTCTCCTGACCCGATGACTTCGGGAGGGTGCAGGATCCACACTACCATTCATCAACATTTGGCGAGAAGCTAGTCGAGCTTTCCTATGCCGCTGGTAGCTCTAACCCAATAACGTGACTGACTCGTGAACCATCTAATTACAAAAACATATATATATATAT
>JXCR01124292.1:32205-68444 GCA_002079205.1 Phalaenopsis hybrid cultivar | reverse complement strand
ACGAATCGCCATTTTTTGTGATCTCCATCTCCCGCCTTTTTTTTGGGGGGGTGGGGGGGGGGTGTGCAGGATCTTCTGCTTGCAAACCCTCGTGCAAAATCGCGATTTCCCTGCCTTGCTTATGCGGCTCTAAGTGTGCTGGCCCTGCGATTCAAAGCGTTAGAACCGGGCACTATTTTAGCGCCCGTAATTGAGCGCTTGCCCTAGCACCCACATCAGTCTTCTCGAGTTGGGGGAACTTCGACTTCATAGGTCGAAGCTTCTAGTTCTCTCTGGCCATTCCTGAATTCCACTAACGATTGCCGTGTCTACCAAAGCAACTGAGGAGCTTTTCCCACTTGCAGCCATACCCCGCAATAGATCCATTCTGTTTTGGCATAATCTGAGCCGGAGGTACACTATGTTCTCTTAAGCCAATTTTTTAATAAGTAAATATTTCATATGCTTCACATCTATGACAAGTTGGGCCTCAACAAAGTTGAGGGTTTGCCAGAGTTTGTTTGATGAGTGGCTCTTATTATCTTTCGGGTCTTGATTCTTGAAGTTTTGGAAAACTGACACATTCTGTTGCGTTCCAATAACAAAAACTTCACACTGGCCTTTTGACTCTTCATGTGAAACACTGGAGGTAGGGGCTGGAAATGTAGCTACCTGATATACTATCAGTTGGTCGTCACAAAGATTATCTACTGAAATTTTAAATTCTGACATCTTCTGGTATATGTGATCTTTGTACGTCTCAAAAAAAGCTTCCCATCTTTAAGGAGAGCAGGAACCACAATCTCATCAAAGATCACATGTACCTTTTGATTATATGGATGAAAAACATTAGATGTATCCGTGAATAAGAGAGTTCTCTGGGCGAAAGACTTCATCAGATGAAAGTTCTTAGTTCGAACTATTCTTCAGTGTCTGCGGAATCCTCATCCCAGGTCTCAAAAACGACATGCTCAATGAAATAGATCAATTCTCTGGTTGTGCACTCTGCTTCTATATGCCCAAATCCATGGCATTTTGTGATATTTTCTGGCGGTGATAGATTTGTGGATTGGCCTCGCTGGATAGTAGTAAGGAGGGATACTTGGTGATTTGGTCTCTTCTCTTCGAAAGCTAGAGTATACTACTTTTGGCGGTAGTAAGTTGGTAGAAACTAACGTTGTGTTTCTCGCTTCATCTTCATTTTGTCTCGTTCTTCTCTTCGACCTTCCAGATCACGGTCGACGATAATGTTCCACTGGATTTTCTCTTCAATATCCATAAGCCTTCGCTGAAGAAGATGATGCTTTCGCCGTATCTTGCCCTGGTAGGCTCATGCATAGATCATCAGGGTGGTATGACTAGAAATTAAGAAATAGGAAAAAAGAATTTAGTGGGGTTAAAGTTTGGATTGTGGAATGTATATTTGGTGGTAGAAAAGAGAGTTTGGGTTTATAGTGGATGCTCGTAAACCCTAGGATGTGACTAGGGTTGAACTTGGCTCTGATACCAAATGATACCAGAACTAATTAAGGAAATAGTAGAAAATAAAAAGTAAACTTTCATCAATATTAAAATGGGGTTACAACATGACTCAAACAGAAAATAACAACTCAAACACAAAACGAAAAAAACGGACACCACGAGAGTGTATCCCAAGAGTGGTAGAGGTAGGTTGGAAGGCGGGAAAGTAAACTGGGAAGGTGGGACAACAGTTGGGACGACAGAAAAGTAGAGGACATCGGCCTATTGACTGCAAAAGGGAGCTGGGAGGAGCTTGAAAGGAGTTAGGTAGGCGGGATGACGATAACAGTCTGTAGGAAGGGGGATAAGTTTGGTGTTGGGATGATGATGGGAGAGTTCGACAACAGAGTGGAGAGAGGGTTTAAAAAGGTAAAAATAGAAAATACACTCACCACGTAGGGGATGATATAGTCAGAGCATCCCCACCTGCTCAGATACAACCCCACAAAGGGGAAAGAGGTTCTGCACATGAGATCTATAACCAAACTCAAACACAACACTAATTTAATTCCCACATACACAAAGAAACTAATTTATAGACTTCTAAAGGAAACTTCTACACAAAGGAAGAAAGTGGGAGGCCAAGAAGAATCCAAAAAACACACCCAAGAGCGGCAACCTCGTGAAGCTTTCTTGGAGGTGATGCTTCTTCACAGATTGCGATATTTCGCGATCTCCGTCTCCCGCCTTCGCCCCGAGGGGGGTGGGATTTTTTTCTCGCGTGAAATCCTCACTCTGCTTCTGCAATTCTAAGTGGGCTGGCCCCACAGTTTGAAGTGCCCAAACCGGGAACTATTTTAGTGCCTATGATTGGGCGCCCGCGTCAATTCTACAAGTCAAATCAATTAATTTGATGTAACACTATGCATGAAGTTTTAACGTATGAAAAGATGTAAATTTATGAAGTTACAAGTTTAACTAAGTTAATTCCCTAATTAGTTTCCCTAATCCCGTCACTGTTCCCAACTGACTCTTCTACACTCAGCTGCGCATGCGTTGGCTTGATTCAATCAAACGACTATGAGCATAGGGGTGTACGTATAATTGCTACACTCCCATTCAATTCTCCCCATCCCTCCATTTTGCTCGACTGAAGCTTCCAACGATTCGGTTCCTATAGCCATGTGACGTGCAGTGAGCAACAAGTGGCGATTCCAAGCTCCGTGGTGAAACCAATGAGAGGGAATTTCATTTTTTTGCTATTCTAAACGTTCATTTCTTTCCTTACACTTCAATTTTGATATTTGCGACCAATCGGTGCACTTTTTCATTTCCGATCGCCGAAGTGAGAGGTGAGTTTGTGTCGGACACTACAAGCATGATTAGTGTGCTTCTGTATGTGATGCAAGAGATTATCGCAAAAAACGAAAAAAACCACAGTATTGTACCTGCTATAACATTGCACGGAAATAGATATAGTGGGAGATAGGCCGAAATAACTTCATTTTCCTTTCTTATGCTTTAGTTCCTATTATCCTTAAATCCTTGGTAGTACTTTCCAATATATGTGCTGTATTAGGATTTGAAAGTTAGTTTTAAGTATTTTTTGTATCGGGACAGTGCTGTCATTTTTTCTTCCTTTCATGGGCTGTATCCTCGAATTTCAAGTGATGTTTCAACTGTATTTTAGTTTCTAGGTGGAGATTTATTCAGCTGCATCGCACCCTGCCGCTCCAGGCATCCTCCCCTCTTGCAGCCACTCCTAAGACAGCAGCTTTTGCTATTTTTCACCACAGTCTCCCCATTTCGACCCATCTTGCTCGTTGCCCTTGCCCAAACAGCCGCCCCTTGCTGTCCTGCAGCCCCCCTGCTTCTCCCCTTAGCTATCCTCATCCCGAAAACAGTAAACCTGCTATATTTCCGCTATCCCCTAGCAGTTCCGGCCTTTTCCTACCACTCCTCACCGCTCCGCTCGCTACCTCACCTGCTGCGTTTGCTGTCCCAACATTCCGCTTCACTGCCAATGCGACTCTGACCCCTCCTTTGGCATTCCCAACCATCTGAAACCCCATTTCAGCTATCTACCTTCGCTCCCCAACCACCTAGCCGACCTCCACCATCCATGGTTAGACCCCTAACATGAGTTTTGTCATTTTTGTTGTAATTTCCCTTTCTAATGTCTTGATTGTAACCGCGTAGTTGCTTCAGGTAATGATATTTGTTTTTCTATTATGGTTTAGGTTAACTCCAGTATTATTTGGTATCAGAGCTAGCCTAATCCTAGTTCTATCCTAGAGTTTCCTAACATCTACCGTGTCTCTCCACCAAAAATTCTTTCCTAATTCCAAACCATAGCCAAAATTTTTACCTAACCCTAATTTCCCCTTGCTGATTTTGAAAAAACCTTACATAAGTTTTTATGCCATTTTTCACCTCCCACTCAAAACCCTAACCATGCCAGCAATGAGATACATGCTCGAGCTTACCTGGGAAGAGATACAACGAGAGATCCACTAACTTTAGGGGAGGCTTACGGACATTGAGTATAAAACCCAAGGGGAAATTACTCTCGACCATGAGCTGGAGAGTCGAAGGGGAGCATGTGAGGATCTAAAGATGAAGCGAGAGATACAACGCCAGTTCATACCAGCTTACAACTGACAAAATGTTTACACCTTAGCTTCAGGAGTGAATATACCACATCACTGAGCGACCATCCCATCTTAGAGGCAATGTTCAATCTCAGGATCTTACAGACATAGTTCGCCCATGAGAACACCCAAGACGACCCCATCAAAGAAAAACAGATTCAGAGTGGAGTACAAGTGAAACTAATTCATATCCTTAAATCAGTCAAAATCAGAAAGTATTTTAAGTGTCATAAATTTGGGCGTGTTGAATTAGATTGCACAACCAGATGGTGATCGTTTCATTGAATAGAGCATTTTTGAAAAATTGGATAATGATACAGCAGACACTAAATACGATGAGATTACAAAGCAGAACCAACTTCCAGTTGATAAGGAAAAGATACACATAAATTCAACTGAGCTAGTGGGAGAGACTCTAACCGACTTCACGATAAGTGTCCAAGGCAGTCTTGCGTTCTAGGAATTGACACCAACAGCATGTCAAACCCATATAAGAGAAATCCAGACCATTCTGATCTATAGATTCATTTCTGAGTTGCCCCTACTGAGAAACATCCAACACATCATAAAAGTGGTACTTTTGTGCCATGTTTGGAAGATTACTTGGAGATATTCAGATGTTAGATTCAATTTAACAAGGTACCCATCATTAGATGCCAAGAATAAAAGGATGAACCTAGCTTTGAAATTTGTCTTAGGGACTTTATGGAGAAGGAAATTCTTCAATGAGATCCATGTTTTATCAGTGGAAATGAGATCTCTCCCGAGTGGTTGCTAGTGAGAGTGGTCATCCTGCCATAAACTTCAGCCCAGAGTTGATTTTTCCTCACATATTGATTTAACAACAACATTCTGCTAAGTATGAGAAGTGGAAAAAGAAGGATTCAAGAAAGGACTTAAGGGCACAAAAGTTACATTGCAAGAAACAACATCTATTTGTAGCTCCAGTTTTTCTCTTTTTTGTAAAATTCTCATCGATTTGATTGTGGCAAAATTAAAATACATCTATTTGTTAGATCGAGAAAATAACACAGGTGCTAGATTTTGTAAATAGCAATATTTTGTGAACTATGCATCTGATTTTCCCTATGTGTGTAAATATGGAAGTTTAGGTTTGAGATATGTAAATCCATAAGAATTGTGTTGCTAAGCATGTAAATGCCCTTTTTTTAAATGCAAAATGACATACATGACATTTAAATCTTATGTTTTTATTGGGTCTCAGTGGCACACATGATTAGAGAGAGTTGTCTAACATGGTTTGGTCGCGACCATTTGATGACCCAGTTAGGAGAATAGATGTTTAGAATCGACATATGTTTAGATTGTCACACAAATCTTTTTATTATTCTTCTGAACTCCTCATTTATGCTTTCTCCTTCCTCTTTTGATAATACTAATTCCTCAAAGATATAGGTTTTCTGTGAATATTCGTACGTTAAGGTTATGGATGTACAATAAACTTTATTCAGATGGAAAAGAAATCAGTAAAGAGTTCTCAAATGGTGTCGAGATTTTTGTAGCAACCACATCTCAACTTTCAATTTAGCTATTTGAGGGTAGGTTTCAGTGTCCGCATGTGAAACACAAAAATCAAGCGCACTAATGCCTAATGAAGTCAGATATGATTCATATCATTGGGGATTTCAACTTGATTATTAGATTTAGACTTCACATAGGAAGGTTGATCCAACAATATTCATCTCTGCTCCTTCGACAAGCTATGATTCTCAACCTGAATTTGACTTAAGTAGATTTGAAGAAATAGTCTTTCGATGGGATAAAACCTCATTATTCGAGTTAAGTGGAGGAAAAAACACCAAACCATGATGCTCAGGCGTTTTATGAATTACTGAATTCAACTCAAAACTCACTACTATGCCGAGTTATTTGTAGCTCTCAGAACATTGAAAATTAAAATAGATTATAATATGACAAGAAAGTGCTTCAATCAGTTTGTAGGACAACGAGATAAATTTGAAAGAAAATTTAGTTCAATAAGGCTTATACAGGACGAAAAAGCTGGTCTCCAAGTTAAGAATAAAATCAGAGAAGAATTATTGTTGTGTAAATGGATGCATGTTACTTTATAAGTTCAGTGTAATAGAGAATCAGTGCGAATTCTGTCACTCTCCTAGATTCAAATCTCAAAATATAAAGATAAGAGGCAAGAGGAAGTTCAATACAAACAACTCGTCCATCTACCCACTTATTTCACATCTTCGGAGATTATTAGCTTATATGTGTATGGTTTCACATATAACATGACATCATAGTAGATCAGGAGAAATCAATTCAATGAGTCATCCTGCAGATGGTGAGACATGTAAATATTTTGATTATGCATATTCTGAGTTTGCTGCGGAGGCATATAAGGTTTGGCTTGGGTTTTGCTGTGTTGGTTTCTCACCATACAGTCAAACTGCGTCGCTTTACTTTTATTGGCTAGTGATCATTATGCTAAATAATCTTTCACCTGAGATGTGCATGACAACACTATTCTTCTTAAAATTTTTTATATCAGGTCTCAATAGCCCTAAAAGTATGATTAATGTATATTTATAGTCGTTGATAGAAGACCTAAAAATTCTTTGGGAAAGAAGTGTCATGACATATGACATTTCTATGAAACACAATTTTTTAATGAAAGCAAATTACTGTGATAATAAGTGATTTTCTTGCGTATGAAATATTATCTAGGTGAAAAACCGTGGGAAAGTTAACTTGTCCATATTGCATGAATTCATCTAAGACATTTACGCTTCAATATGTCGTAAAAAACCATGGTTTAACTGTCATCATATATTTTTAAATGTTAAATATCCATTCAGATGAATCAAAAAATGTACTCAAAGTAAATAAAGTTAAGAAATCAGCACCACATCAAACAGTATTTGAGGATTACTTAATTCATATTGTTAGTGACATTTCAAAAATAACTGAACTCCCTGAACATTCTTCACATCGTTCACCAGACTTCAGTATTACTCATAATTTGATAAAAAATTTCGATTTCCGGGTTCAACCTTGTTGGAAGAATAATATTATGAGACAATATCATAATATTATGCACATAGAGAAAAATTTCTTTGACAAATTTCTTTGATAATATTTTTAATACTGTGATGGATTTTAAAGACAAATCTAAGGATAAAGTGAACGTCAAACTAGATTTGAAGGAGATTTACAAAAGACAAGTTAGAGATATAAGAAACTGTTGTTAGCAAGCTTATAAACTCTAAAACAAATATTGTCTTACTTTGGCACAATGAAGATCAATTTATGAGTAGCCACAATCATTAAAATTCTCTAACGGATATTTTTCAAATTTGAGTCGTTATGTGGTTGAGTAGAAAAGATATTTGAAATGAAAAGTCACGACTGTCATATTTTTTTGCAAAATCTGATGCAAACAACATTTAGTTGTTTGCAGACAAAATATTTAATTCACTGATTGAAACCAATATATTCTTCAGGGACTTATGTGCAACTCATTTAAAACCTGATGACATATGACAATTAGAAATAAATAATCTAATAATACTGTGCAAGCTCGAAAGAATAATTCCACCTAATTTTTTTGACTCCATGGAGCATCAACCAATACATTTATCATACACGGCTTTAACTGGCTATCAAGTTCAGTATCACTGGATGTATCCATTTGAAAGATAATAACCCATGCACTTGGTTGTTACTCTTTTATAAAGATTGTTAAATTGTGCCAAAGAACAATTTATTTATAGATTTTGAATAAGCTGAAGAGAACTGTGAAAAATAAAGCTCGAACAAAAGACTCAATATGCCAATTATTTATTGCAGAAGACTACGACTTTTTGCTATTACTATTTAGAACAAGAAGAATCCACAAAAGAGCCACTAGGTGTGGTTCCTCTCTCAAAACTTCCTCTCTCAACACATTTTATTTTTTAACAATCAGGTGAAGCAACAAGAAGGTGCATCATATTATCTCAACAATTAGGAACTTCGAGCAGCGACCTTTTTAGTTCTTCTGAATTGCAATGAAGCTCAACCCTATATTGAATAAAATATTTTTTTACTAAAAGTTTTTCACCATTTCTCAGTTAAATAATATTATCACCCAGTTTATAAATTTTCCAATAAGTGAATAGGTTATTCGTAAATTCATTATATTCGATTGAAGACGATATCACAAGCCAGAAGATAGAGAATAAATTTTTCCAATAATTTACAATGAATATTAGAATTTGACAAATTCGTCACCCATCCCACATTACATTACTTTTTTATGAATTCATAGATTCATTCATGGTTGGAACAATGGAGTAACGCATCAGGGATTAATAGATATTGTCTGAGATCCATGCACATCATGAAAATTTAAAAAACGCTACAGGTTTCATACAAGATTCTGGGCAGAAGGAAAATGACTTGTAATTCCAGTGTTTGTGCAAAACAAAAAATAAATCAGACGAAGAAATAGATTATTATGAGATTCTCAAAATTTTTTTTGAATTAGTATATCTTGACCCTATTAGAAGAAGCGTATTCCTATCCAGCTTTGATTTCTTTCCTCCTATTCTTAATCGTGGAACAAGGTAAACCAACCATATAATATTGTAGAAGATAAACAAAATTTGCTATACTAAATTTGATCCTTTCATTCTAACAAGACAAATGAGTCAGGTATACTATTTTTGATATCTCCATAGAGTAAGAGATAAAGTTAATTGGACAGTTTCCATAATGACCAAACCTAAAGGGACTATTGATATTCAGAATGCTATTGAACCCACTCCTCAAAAAACATAAATAATGGATTTATGCATTCCGATCGATCCTATACATCATGAAGAGCTAAATTTATAGAATGCTAGCGACAAACACGAAGAAATTACTCTCGTTGATAAATATGATTTTGAGGATGTTTTGAATGAAAAAAATCTTAACTACATTCTCTAGTCTCTTGTCAGTCAAAGGTGACTTAGATATGCAAGTTATTATCAATATTATACGCTTACTACGTCATCTTAAATTGATTGCACAGTTTTGTGTTTTCAGTTTCAATAGTTCGTAGATTGGGCTTTATGTTTTTGTCTTCCATTTGCTGCGTAGTTTTTTATCTTTAGTTTCAATAGTTTGTGGATTGAACCGTAAATTTGTCTTCAGTTTACTACATAGTTTTGTGTTTTCAGATTCAATAGTTTGCACTTTACAGTATCGTCTTCAGTTGGCTGCATAGTTCTGTGTTTTCAATTTTAATAGTTTGTAGATTGCATTTTACATTTTTTTTCTTTTGTTTACTATACAGATTTGTGTTTTTAGTTTCAGTAGTTAATTTTCCTTTCCTTATTGCAAATGGCTTCTGAAGGTAGGAACGATCTCCCGTCTAGCGGGGGATGTGGCATAAGACAATGCCGGAGGAAGAAACTCGTCGTCAGCCAAGTTGGTCGAGCTACTCTAGAGGCGAGCACTGCTCTGTCACTCTCCTCCATGGATATTGTTTCACTCAACTTGTCACAATAAGCTTTTACCCTGACGCCGTTAGCTTCACAACAGACCCAGGTTGACACCCCCACTCCTACCACACTAGCACCGTCATGTGCTACGACTGCAGTGCTATCTACTTAGATGTAGACTCATGCTGCTTATGCTGAGCAAGAAGTGTCGAGCATCAGTAGCAACAACTACTAGCAAAAGCTTATGGGGAAGACACAAGTTTTTTTGAACAATGACATTAGTGTTTTATGTTCTATAATTAAATAAAAAAATTAATCATATGTTTTTTAGATTTTATCCCCCAATACAGGTCATTAATTGGTCGGTTCTACAGGTTAGGGTCTGAGGCACAGGCATACGATACTCATCCCTCTAGTGCATTCAGAGCATCCACTTCTACCGCCCAACAAGAGAAGGTTCATAGGCAGGTTGTCATGTTCACCACAAACATTAAGACCCGAGTTGCTGCCCAACTCACCCAATTGAAGTCAAAGATCAGGACGGAGATAGAGCTTAAAATGAAATCAGAGTTAGATACATTCCGATGTAAGGCAGAGCTGAGAGACGAGCATCAAGTAGTCGATGATTTTGAGAAAAATGATGAGGGGACTGAGGATGATTAGAGATATTTTTTTTTATTTCTATATTTTTATTTGAAATTATTTGAGCGAATATCTTATTTTTTTATTCAGATATTCTTATTGCTTGATTCCATATATTTCTTTTATTTTTTGTTTGATTTCCGCATTCATTACTGTTATTTTAGTTTAATAAATGTTTGGATTGACAAATTATGCTTTGTTATATCACATTGGATTTGGAAGTGTAAAAATTACAGTGAAGAAGAAGGATATTTATTTATTTTTTTTTGGTTTGACAGGTTCCCGACGGCTTTCCAACGAAAATCCAATGACTCTCAATATATTTGTCATATAATTTGACAGATAATATCCATCAGTTAGTTTACCGACAAAAAAACTAACAAACCTTTGATGAGATATCGATGGACCGACGACTTATTCTGACGACCACCAGACCCACGAACAGTTGCAATTTTCCTTTCATGTTCCAATTTACATATGGTAAATTGCTTGTCGGTAATTTTCAACGATTTATCAACGCAATACCGATAGAGTCTGACACTTTTGAGTGGTCGGTTACGATTACTGATGGATACTGTTGGCTTAGTAATCATTTGCATTTCATCTAACATCGACGAGCTAGGCCCGTTGGAAAGTCATCAGTAAATTCGTCGATTTAGTAATTACCAACAAGCAATTTACCCACGCCCCATAAATCACTGCTAAGCCGTCGACAATATATTAGCCGACAATTTTATAATATTAGCATTTGGCTTTTGACTGTCAGAAATAGACTAAATTCCTGTAGTGAGAGAAGCTTGTTTGAGGTAAGATTAATAAAATAATTATATTTGGGGTTAGATCACCAAATGTGCCAAAATTTTGTAAAAGCCTAAAATTTTTAACAATTCCAGGCTTGCACTATGCGGCAAGCTCGAGGCGAACTGAGGAAACTCATCACAGGGCTGTTTTATAAATTCAGGTGAACTAATACTATGCTAACTTGAGAAAAATAACTATCGATAGGTTTTCATGCGATTATGTGTTGACATCATTGCATTTAAAAATTTTTGTATATTGTGAATGAATACTTGTATAGATTATATGAATGCAAAATTGATTTGTCACATACGATACTTCTGATTTTATATATTACGAATCTGATGAACATGCTTATGAAGTCATTATTTACAATTATTCATTTAGTATGATTCATGTATATGACATATGAAATGCTTATGATGAATGTTTGTTATAGGAATCATGATTTAGATAATGCCACAAGTGATATTATATGTAAGCGATTACATAATTACTCGCAAATATAGATGATAGGAAGTAATGGGTTTCCCCATTTATGGTATTCAGGCATAGACGAAACTTCATAAACCGTTGGGATCAAATGAAGACAGAATGTAAGAAACAGCTGGTACCAGAGGGGACTTATTGATAACTGGTGTGTTGGGATGAACTCAATCTTTATCAATAACAAATGTGGCCTTCGAGTTGAGTGACGAGCCAATGATATGACATGACATGAGAAAAATTAAGGTCTATCCAATTATAAGTGACATTTATATGATTAGATTGATGACTTTTATAGATACGCTTATGATCACGCATACATGAATTATTACTTGTTTTATACAACTATCATGTTTTCCTACATTACATGCATTTTCTTTTACTTATTTAATACGATTATAATATGTTATAATGTGTTATGAACATGCACTTTAGTTACATACCAGTGTGTTATAACTTGTTATGAACATGCACTTTAGTTACATACCATCATGCATGTCGTTTCTTTTCTATCTCTAAAATCGTATTTTAGCTTTAATTATTTTACTCAACTCGATGTTGTTCACTCTACATTACTAACTTTCAGGAAGAGCTAAGGAGCACAGGAGGAATAGAAAGTTGTAACTTGTCTAGTTTTTGAATTTCATAGTTTTGTGATCTTGTACAAACTTCTGATCTACAGTTTTATTATTTAGGAATTATAAGCTCTGTGTAAATATATATGTTTTGATATGCTTCCTAATATATGTGAATTTCAATGAATTATGAAATGAAATACATTAAGTATGTTTACGACAATTTAATTAGACTAGTTCATCTCCCACTGAGTCCTGATTCAACAAGTCTAAACAAGTTCTGGTGAAAATTTATTCTGATCGGATCGTTTGCCTCTGTCGCACAACTGTTGACCCTTAAAGAGGGTTAGTTGGGGTGTGACAGAGGGATTGAGGGCTGTTGCGTGATAAGGATCGTGGAGAGCTTTTCATTCGTATGGCGAGAACTTGGTGTATTGCGAAGAGCATTTGTCTTGGTTGTAAGCTTTTGTACTTTGTTGCAATTGTATCTTAAATATTTTCAATGAATTCTGTCATGTTTTCCTACCACATGTTTTGTAGCTAGTCTTCTTTCATGCTCCTGTCATGTCAGAATAAGATTTTTCTTGTTGTTCTTATCGTGAGTTTTCACCCCTAAATGTTTGTCGTGCATTTGATTTTCATAATTTAATGTCTTAACATTTTGATCATCACTTACTCTTGATTTGACCAATTAGGCAGTTAAAACCCCTCGTGATCTAGAACTTCTAACTGTTAAATTAAAAAAACAAGTAGGTTAACACACAATAGCCTAGTGGAATAAATAAAGTTGCCACTAAAAAATTATAACCAAAATAGAGGATGTGAGAAATCCTGGAAAATGCTGCACGAGTAAGCCTTTATTAACTGTAATAAGATTTCTGATTCTTCTTATGACCGAAAGATAGACTAAGGAGGATTTTGTCCCCGGTTGTCAACTATCACATAAGAGAACTCAAAGGAAAAACATCAAGAAAACACTATACTATTGTCATAGGAGCACGAATCTCATTATCTCTGAATCAATAAAGTTGCTCCATCTTTTCTCTTGCCATTTTTCACTGTTTTTTTGTTTCCTGCTCCTTTTAGGACTGCTAGATTTTCATCCTTGTCATTTAAATCACTTCAAACTAGATTCAGCGATTTAGTACACTAGAACATTTGTTAGAAATATTTTAACAACGTTCCTCGTGGGATAGATACGTAGACTTTTTATCCATATATTACTTAATCAACACGTATAATTGCATAATTGACCGATTGTTTCACAGAAATTTCGAACATCACATAGCTTCCCAAATCTACCTTAACCATCTTACCTGAAATCTCCAAGCTAGCTCATATCTTCATAGATTCTACCATATAAGCCATCTCCAACTATCTTGGTTGTCTTCCCCATTTTGCTAATTGCCAAAACCCACCAACTGCAATCCAAGGAATACTAGCCAACACTTTGTGTTGAAGATGAAAATTTTTCTCAAGGAAACCTTTCGATAAATAAATCGCGCTACAACTTTTTCCAATTCGGCTCTATTGCATTCTTTTCTCTACAGTAAGCAATTAAGAACTACATCTAACAAATGCAACAAATTTCTCACACAATAGCCGTTAAGAGCAACGAAAATTATCCTATAAAAAGCTATTTTAACAATTTTTCCATCACCTTTTATATCATCAAATCTTTTTTGACCTTTAAATAACAAAGAACTTCTGTTATTAAATGCTTCATATAACTATTGAAAAGTATTACTTGATCTAGTTTATGATTGGTTAATTAAATTATGAGTAAAGCGCCTGAATAATCCCTGACTATTTAAATTAGGCCGTTTTAATCCCATAGTTTATTAAACTACCAAAATAGTTCCCGACCTTTTTGAAATTAAGCTATAATGGTCCGCCATGGGAACTATTTCAGCCTCAATTTTAAAAATTTAGGGACTATTTTCACACTTCTATAAACTCTGGAGCTAAAGCAACCTCATGTAAATAGTTGGGAATTATTTTGGCATTTATTAAAAAAACTATTACATGATTGAAAAAAATGCATATAAGATGTACAATTCATGGGTATTTTAGTTTTCGCTTTGTACTTTGCACATTGAAGCCAAAAAGATAAAAAATAAAAAATCCTCTTGTACATGATATTGTGCCTAGTGTTTTGAAAATAACAGGGTATTACTAAGTTCAAATGAGTGTTACAGTATGACAAAGCTTTCAAATTTATATATAGCAAATGTGAAATTACAGTCTAACCTGACACGTCCAAACATAGCAAACTATCAACGGCTGAATTAAGAAGCCCTTCAGTATGAGAGAACAGGCCAGCAAATAGTGCAATCTAAAAATCATTGACAGAAATAACGAAACTAGATAAATTTATCAGCAGAAAAAAAAAAGTTTTGAAAATAAAAAATCATGGGATATTATACCTCCGCAGTTGCAATAAATAATTTCATACATCTTATTTGGTTAGGAATGGATGGAATTGTGACTTCACTAAAAGCAACACAAGCTTTAACAAAGTTTAACAGCTTGTTTGACCCTTTAATTGCTCCAATTGCAAGGTTATTACTCAAAAGAACAAGAGTATCCTGCAGAAAAGAATTTTGAAGAAAAAAATTGAACAAAAATAAAAACAAAAGCTCAACTAAAATACAACCATGATGACCATATAAAAACAAAATATCACTGCCAATTGCACAAAATTGTGTTTAAATCAAGGCAACCATGGAAATCCGAGGGCGATTAAAAATAACATATAAGTGCAAAGTGTTACGCCCATAACTCAATCGGTCTAGGCAGGACCGATCAAGCAATAGTCGAGCGGCCCCCCCATATCATCCAAGCGCCGAACAACTCGACATCTAGAGGATCCCGTGACCGAAGAAGCCAGCAAACAGGAGGGGTCCATGTGGGCGTTAATCACGTATGCCAAGAGGAGAAATTGGAGTTTAAGGGAAAAGTTTGGAGGAAAAGTTTGAAGTGTTGTGGAAGGATTATGTTAAGGGGAATAACCTAGGGTTTATTTTGTTATGCATGTTTTGTTTGTTGGTATTTTCTTTTCTTCTTGTGGTGCTCCCAGAGACGCTAGGGTTGTGGGAGAGACGATCTACGTCTCGAAAAGTAGATCATCATTGTATCTCGCTTCTTTTCCTTTAAATTTCGTAAGAGCGGCCCTCATTTGAGTATTTTCCATCTATCTATTGCTGTTTAGTCGTTATTTGCTCGCAATAGTTGGTTCTAGAGCGTATCAAATCAGTATCAGAGCAAGATCTTGGAGGGATGGTAACAACAAAATGGATGTGCTAGGAGTAGGGAAAATCAGATCGGGAATGCAAGAAAAGTTCGCCACCATGGAGGACAAATTTTATTCCGATGAGAGCCAAATGAAAGACGGATTCGAGAAGATAGGAGAAATGTGGGAGATAATAAAAAATCTCATAGAGATGCAGTCCAAGATCATGCCAATCGCTCTAGTTGTAAACTAAAACCAAGGGTTGATCAGGAAATCCTTAGCCGGTCAAAAAAGGAGATGGAATGAGAGGGCAACAAGGGTGACATCATCCACCACCAAGAGCATCCCCCTAGGACTCCGAGAGGAGGGGGTGGACACTTCCGATGGAGGGGAATGTGCCAAAAATTGGAGGGCACGAAGAAGGAAGGTGGAAGGAGGGAATCGAGAGTTGAGTTTGCCTATGAACGGAGGAGGGAGTTTCACCCTAGATACATATGGGAAATACCAGAGGAAGAAGTTGGGGTGGAGATGCCAATCCTCGAATTGGAAAATGCAGATTGGTGGTTTCAGGTGGAGCGATACTTTGCAGTCAATGGGTTAACTGAGGAAGAAAAGTTTATGGTAATAGAATTATGTTTGAAGGGAAAGGCTTTAGCCTGGTTTCCGTGGATGGAGGCAAGGTATCCGATGCACTCATGGGAGGAGTTTAAGGATTGCTTGTTGAAGCATTTCCGAGTCATTCGAGAATGAGACCTACACAATCATTTCTACGCTTGGACTAAGGAGGGGACAATTACGGAATATCGGGAGAAGTTAGAGCTCTTGTCAGTGAGGTTGAGTATTTCTATAGTAAGACTGGAAGGAAACTTCTTGAAAGCCCTAAAGTCTGACATACGAGCAACAATCCTACCCTTGAGACCACGCAGATTGAGGGAAATGATAAAGCTCGCCCAGATGATGGAGGATAAGAAATATGCGAAAAAGACCAGCAAATGGGCAACATCGAAAGATTCTACAAGAGCGCCTTGACAACCAAGACACCGAGGGCTCAGACGGTGCCATTTCAGAAGATAGACCGAAGGAGAAAAAATACGAGGGGTGGGGGAGGGGCTATATCGAGGGAAATTTTAAGCGCCTCACCGATGCTGAAGTTCAAGATAAAAGAGCAAAATGATTATGTCACCGTCATGACGAGAAAGATGCCCCAGGCCCCCGATGCAGGGGTCACAACCTTCAGATCCTTTTAGTTCAATGGAGAGGGAGGAATCGTAGGACGCAATGGAGGAGCATTTGCATTTGGATGTTGCGGAAGTGTCCCTTGATTCAGTGTTGGGATTTGCCTTAAATCAGACCATGATGCTGAGGGGGTGGATTGGGAGACAACCGATTGTGGTGTTAGTGGAGAGCCGGGTCACCCATAACTTTATTTCAAATCATATCATAGAGAAGCTAGGATTGGAGTTTGTGACTACAGAGAGCTTTAGCATCATGATGAGGATAGGAAATGTGGAGAAGAATCGGGGAATTTACAAGGGGTTGATTCTGACACTACAAGACTTACAAAAGGTGGACTCCTTTTCCTTGAATTTAAGCAACATAGATGTGAATTTGGGGTGAAGTGGTTGTGGACGCTTGGGGAGATGAATGTGGATTGGCAGTCCTTGACGATGGAGTTCCAAATGGAGGGTAGGAAGATGGTGCTGAGAGGAGATGTTAGTTTATATAAAACTATGGTGTCGCTCAAAACTATTGTCAAGTCGATACGAGGAGTAGGGCTGAGCTACTTGGTGAAGTTGCAGAGCATTGAAACTTATCCTAAAATATTAAACTTTCAAACAATAATGTTAATAAAATTATTTGAAAAAATGATTACTATAGAAAATAAATTAAAAAATATGGAAGAAAGAACGTTAGGAAAAGTTGTGTATCTGATTTAGACCAAAAGAGTTTACTTAATTTAAAAAATAGTAAAAATTTTACCTTAAGAAGTAGTAAGAAATCAAATAAAAACAATATCAATAGAATCTAATTTTATCAAAGAGTTAATTGAAATCACAGAAAAAAATAACATTTTAGAAATCATAAGAGAAAATTTACATAAAACTATAGAAAATTTTTTTGAAAATCTCAAAATAGGAATACATACCTGTCCATTTACAGACTTTAAAGAATTAATTAAAAAATTAGAAATATTTTTTATAAGAAAGATAGATGATTTACATGAACCATTTATAAATGAGTGAAGCATATACTATATATCTTTTTATTTACATTTTAATTATAATATTTATTCTATTAAAATAGAGACCTTTTTTTAAGAATAAAAATTATGTCAACACTTTAAAAATGAGACAGAAAGAGTTTATAAGGAGTTTTTTAACGGGAAGATCTAGTTAAACGGAAACCCGAAATCTTTAGAGATTCAGAGTTGGTAGACTTTTCTGAAGGGATCTAATAGCTCATACAACAATTTACGAACGTTTTCCGACAACAAAGTGAGCTACCAGCTCCGAGAGAGCACACACAGGCTATTACAATAAAGGAGGGTGTTTTCCCATTAGTGTCAGACCATACAAGTACCATTAGATTCAGAATGATGAGATAGAGAAGTTGATCTAAGAAATTCTTGAGGCCGCGATTATCAGGCCTAGTGTTAGCCCTTTTCCAGTCCAACCAGTGTTGTTGGTGAAGAAAAAAAAAGGTGTTGGAGATTCTGCATGGACTACTGGGCTTTGAATAAGGAGATGATGTTGAATAAGTTTCTTAGTCCTGTGATTGATTAGTTACAGGATGAGCTTTATTAAATCAGAATACTACCAAATCAAAATGAATCTAGTTGATATACATAAGGCAGCGTTCAAGACACAAGGACATTATGAGTTCTTGATGATGTTGTTTGGCCTCACCAACGCCCCGACCACATTTGAGTACCTCATGAATAGGGATTTTCAACATTCTCTCAAAAAAGTTGTCCTGGTCTTCTTTGATGACATTCTGGTCTACAGTCATATAGAGATAAAGCATGTGGGGCACTTGAGAACAATCCTAGAGACGTTGAGGGAGCACCGGTAGTATGCAAACTTGAAGGAATATTCTTTTGCACAGTCACAGGTAGAGTATTTAGGAAATAAGGTGATTAGAACGTGAGTAGCAGTGGATAAGTTTGAAGGAGTTGAGAGGATTCTTAGGTCTCACCGACTACTATCGGAAGTTTGTGAGAGGATATTGACACAATAACATGAACGCTAACGATGCAGTTGAAGAAAGAAAATTTCAATTGGGAAGGGGGGGGGGTAGCAACACTGACATTCGAGGATCTGAAAAGAGACATGACTGGCATCTCGATATTAGCATTTCAAGATTTTAGTGAACTAATTGTGGTGGAAACAAATGCGTTAGGGTACGAGTTGGGAGTAGTACTCATGCAAAACCAACGGTCGATTGCCTACTTCAACCAGGTCCTTACGGCCTAAGCACACGTAAATTTATGAGCAGCAATTAATGGTGATTGCCTTGGTATTTTAGAAGTAGTAGCCTTACCTGTTAGGATGACATTTTCTAGTTAGAACAAGTCAGAGGAGTTTAAAGTATCTTCTAGAGCAGCGGATGGTGATTGAGAAGCATCAGAGATGGTTACCCAAACTACTGAGGTATGATTCAAAGATTCAGCACCGACCAAATTGGAGAACAATGCAGGTAGTGCACAATTGAGAAAGGTGGATGAACCCCAGATGATGACTCTACAGTACCCTTAGTTCTAGATTAGGAAGCTATGAGACAAGAGGGTGAATGGGATGAGGAGCTTAGGTAGATACAAGTCGAGTTACTATAGAATCCGAACAACCATCTAGGACATGCATTGAGGGGACAACAACTGCTCCACCGGTGACGATTTGTGCTAGCCAATACGTCGAAATATATTCTCAGATTATTATAGGAGTTTCATGGCAGTGCAATCGGGGCACGCTCAGGGGTACAAAAGACCTACAAGCATCTAGCGGCTGACCTTTATTGAGTGGGGATGCACATAGATGTAAAGGACATGGTGGCAAAATGCGATGTGTGCTAACGACACAAGTACTTGATCACAACAATATGAGGGTTACTATAACAATTAGCATTACCAGAGAAAGTTTAGGACCACGATCAGAAAGGTTCACGGTTATCATGGTGGTCGTGGATTGTCCGAATAAGTATGTATATTTCATTCCCTTACGACATCCCTACACTGCAGTCTCAATCACGACGGTGTTTATTCGAGAAAAGTGATCCGTTTGCATGAAGCGCAGGAATTGATTGTATCAGATAAGGATAAGGTGTTCCTCAACCAGTTTTGGAAAGAGATATTCAAGTTGCAAATGATAGTCCTTAAGAGAGGCACCACATGTCATCCCTAGACCGATGGGCAGATAGAGGTTGTCAATAGAAGTGTGGAGACATACCTGCGTTGTTTTGTATCTAATAAGCTGAAGCTATGAGCCAAGTGGATTGCATGGGTCGAACATTTGTATAATACTTCATACCATACAATAGCACATACCACTCCTTTCAAGATATTATATGGGCACAATCCACCTCACTTGATAAATTATGAGCAATAACTCAACACCAATATCCAACGTCGATCAGTACTTGGAGGAGAGAAACATGTCATTAGCAGAGCTTAAGAGGCATCTACTGAGAGTCTAACACATGAAGAGGAAAGTGGATGAATATAGGAGAGATGCAATTTGAAGCAGGGGACAAGCTGAGACCCTACGAACAAAAGACATTGACCAGGAGGAGCAAGGAACTTTCACCACAATACCTTTAGTGGCCTACCATTTGAGGCTATCACCATTGTTTGCACTACACCATGTCTTCCATGTATCACAGCTAAGACGTGCGATTGAAGATCATACATCCTCTTTTTCACTACCACCAATGTTGACGAAGGACTTGGAGGTGGTTCTGAAATCGTTAGAGGTCGAAGGACTACACCGAGGAGTAGAGGAAGAAAATGGGGTATTGGTTAAATGGAAAGAACTGCCAGAATATGAAGTAATTTGTGAGCCTTAAAAAGTGATCGACAAGCAGTTTTCATTCTTCCAACTTGAGGACAAGGTATTCCTTTAGGAGAGGAAAATTGTTCGCTTGTTATTCAACTGGTCCAGGTGAGACTGCTCGAGTAACAGACGAGCGGGCTGCTTGTCTCATCCAACCACCGAACAACTCGACATTTAGAGGACCTCGCGACCGAAGAACCTAGCGAACATGAGGGGTCCATGAGGGAGTTTAATCACGTATTCCAGGAGGAGAAATTGGGGAAGAAGTTTGAAGGGAGAGTTTGAAGTGCTTTGGGAGGATTATATTAAGGTAAATAATATAGGGTTTGTTTTTTTATGCATGTTTTGTCGGTTGTTGCTTTCTTTACTTCTTGCGATGTTCCTAGCGCATGTAGGGTTATGGGAAATAAGATCATCCTCTCAAAAAGTAGATTCATTTATCTTGTTCTCCTTTGAATTTCATAAGAGCAGCCCTCGCTTACACTTTTCCATCCATCTATTGTCTTTTCGTCGTTGTATGCTCCCTGATTTTGGTTATGGAGCGTAACACAAGGATGGTTCAAAAGAAACATAATTTTAAAATAAATGAAAGAAAAAGGAGTTTTACCACAAACTTTCAGTACCTCTTAAATTCCAATTTGGCAATATGGTGAACACCAATAGACCCTTATCACTCCAAATCACATTAAGTGTTTAGAATATTAAATGTGCTTGTAACTAAATAAAAGGGAGCTTGCTCCAGATGTGGGAGAGCCCCTTGGTCCCATAGTGAACAGAGTCGCGAACCACAAATAGAGTTATCACGACCAAATCCGGGAGCTTGGAATTACCAAAACGAGAACTATCAGTCAGACTGAGGAAAAATATCTAACAGTTTCATTTTATAATTAAAAATAAATAAAAAAACATAAAAGAGTCCTATTAAATAAAACTTATATTTACATCTAACAAAAAATAAAACTGAACAATAATACCAATTATTCTGCAATCCTCAGCGCCTGTACACATACTCCTTGAAGTCCATCTAGCCTAAAACTTGTTTTCTTGTAAAATATTAGCAACTAATAGTTTGAGTTAAAACTACTCATTGAACAAATATTTCTAAATTACAATAATTTTCATTTTGAAGCATTTTATAAATCACAATAAAAAAAAACAATAAAAAGTAATTTCATTTACTTTTATTTATTTCTATTACACATTTCATTATCAGATGTCATTGTCTAAACGTATACTTTAAAAATATACGTTTAACCTTCTCCAACCCACCATGAAGGCAAACAACCATTTTCATTTTCATTTTCGTGCACGGGTATATTGCATTCCCCAACTAGTACCACCGAGGGGGAATCTTAATTGCATTCATATTTCATATTTTATCTCTTTTCTTTTATTTAAAATTTAAAAGAAATATAAACTTTTGCATTTTAAAAGAAAATCGGTCAAACAATTAAAAACATATTTGTAATAAACTTTCTTGTGGGGACTCTTTCACCGATTTCTTCAGAAATTCTCCGTCTGGTTATTTTATTATTTTTCTAAATTATTAACTGGACACTTTAACTCTATCACTGTATTTTCTAAATTCGTTAAACGAGTATCAGCTGAGCCTTGAAAGTCCAAAAGAATTTTTTGTTTATCTTTAAGTAATTCGTGTATTTCTTCAAATCCAATTTGAGGGCAATTATGTGCATATGTATGTCTGTGTTGGTTGAGGACCAATATGATAAAGACCTATAAGAGCAATCTCAACGAACGTGGGCGAATGTGGTCTGGAATGAGTCTCTTGTTGTGGGAGAAGCTTTGCAAGTCTGGATGGTTCTTCAAATGAAGAGTCAAGTAAATGATGTTCGCTGTCTTTCAAATCAAAAAAATAATCATAAACCTACAAAGTATTACAGTCAATCAAAGTATAACATGAGCATAATAACACTTTCTACAAAATTAGGAAATAAATAACTCAACTTGTTAAGGTTGAGCCTCTTAAAGGCTAGTTGAATCTGTAAGAAATTTCATCTCACATTTGCTGGCCACCTAAGCATTCGTGGTCTATTCTCAGGAAATACTGGGAGGACCAAGGACATGTGCTCATAAAACCAGATTTGTGTGAAATATGATAAAATAATAAATTGTTATGTCAAGAATTTTTAAAAGAGATTTCAAGAGTTATGTCAAGGACACAAACCATTAGAACGAAAAGAAAACTATTAATTATCCAAGTGACTGCTCTGTCCTTATTTTCATGGCACAAATATTCAGTTGCTCAATCAGAAAGCCACATACCGTAGCAGACCAATTATACGAGGTAAAAGTTTTTACATCCTCGCAAAAAGAAGGCAGCTGTTTAGATACTTTAAAATTGTTTGAAAGAAAAATTAAATTTGTCAATAAAAACTTGATTAATAATTCTACAAAGCGATGAGAAAACTTCCCTGGTGAAAACATCAGAAGTTTGGTCTTTATTACAACATGATGACGACCTTCTATTTGACATGCCTATCATGAAAGCAACTTGGTCCGAATCAAATCTGAGCTCTTTCCCACCCAACTTGAATGTCATTCGATCAATATCCCAACAGTTAATTATATGCATTGTCAGAATATGATTCTGAGGGTATAGAGGGAGTTCAAAAAACTGAATCAAACTCATGGCTTCCAATTTTTTCCACGTATGCTCGTCGATGAATGACCAGACCTTATTGAGAACTTCTCTTACTGGAAAAAGACGACATATGCAATTCATGGATTTTGCACTAAAAAACCTACAATTATACAATTAGATACTTTAACATTAAATAAAAACCTGAATGAAGACAAATAGAGAGAATTGAAAATAATTTTAAATTATCTTGATTGGTTATATTTAATGATTTTTCAGTTGAATGATAGATATCAAACATCAAGTTTTTCAAATTTCATGAAATGTTTAATCATTTGTCATAAAAATTATATATAGAAGAATTAACAGATTTATCAAAATTTTAAGTTCTTATTTATATATGAGACTTCATTAAAATAAATTTAATTGCAATATTTGGGGACGACATGATAATCTTTGTTGCAGTTAAAACACTTATAGAGTGCCTTAACGTTCAAGAGGCAGAGATTAAAATGAAAGATAAGGACATTGCAGAGACTATGATCTGGTTGGAAGAGGCCACGGTTGCAGAGTTGTAAGAGGTGGAGAAGCCGAAGCTCGAGGAGGCAAAGAAACCAGAGATCGAAGAGGCAAAGAAAATGACGAAGAGCAGTCTTAAGAAGGATTTCAAAGATTTCAAGAACGAGGACAATGAATCTATTAAGAACCCCCAAAACGTTTCTAGGTATTTTTAGGTCTTGTTTTCTTATCCCTGAAGTTTTGTTATGGCGGTAACATCTGCTCATTAATATCATTGTGAACACATTATATGTCATTCTCAATACATTATATGTCATTAGCAATAGAACTTTTTCTGGATTTGGTAACTGCAATAAAGATTATCATGTCGTCCCTAAATGTTGTAATTCAAATTATTTTAATGAAGTCTCATGTATAAATAAGAACTTAAAATTTTTGATAAAAGTATTAATTCTTCCATATATAATTCTTATGACAAATGATTAAGCCTTTTATGAAATTTGGAAGACTTGATGTTTAATATGTATCATTCAACTGAAAAATCATTAAATCTAATCAATCAAGATAATTAGATTTATTGTTGAAATTATTTTCAATTCACTGTTGTTGTATTCTTGTAGGTTTTTTAACGCAAAATCCATGCAGTAAGAGAAGTTCTCGATAAGGTTCGACTATCCATTGACGAGCACATATGAAACAAATTGGAAGCCCAGAGTTCAGTTCAATTTTTTGAACTTCATCCGTACCCTTAAGATCATATTTTTACAATGCACATAATTAACTTTTGGGATATTGATCGAATGATATTCAAGTTGGGTGGGAAAGAGCTCAAATTTGATTTGGACCAAGTTGCCCTCTTGATAGACACGCCTAGTAGAGGGTCACCAGAATGCTGGAATAAAGTTCCGTCCTGTAGCATAGATGCGAGATGAATAAAAACCGAACTTCTCAAGTTTTCACCAAGGGAGTTTTTTCATCGCTTTGTTGAATTATTAATCATATTTTTATTTACAAATTTAATTTGTTCCTTCAAGCAATTTTAAATGTCCGAACAACTGTCTTATCTTTGTGATGATGTAAAAGTTTTTACCTCGTATAATTGGTCTGTTACAGTATGTGGCTTTCTAACTGAGCAACTGAACCTTTGTGCCATGAAAATATGGATGGAGTAGCCACTTGGACACATTAATGGTTTTGTTTTGCTTATAAACGGTTTTTGTCCTGCACATAACTCTTGAAAGTTCTTTTCGTAATTATGGACATAACAATTTATTATTTTATCATGCTTCACACAGCTTTGGTTTTATGAGGACACATCATTGGTCCTAACAACAGTTCCTAAGGCTAGACCACGAATGTTGAGGTGACCAGTAAATGTGTGATGATATTCTTTACAGATTCAACTAGCCTTTAAGAGGCTCAGCCCTGCTGATGTGAGTTATTTATTTCCTAATAGTACAAAAAATGTTATTATACTCATGTTATAATTTGATTAACCTTGATTGTCTATAATGTTTTGCAGGTTTATGATTATTTCTTTGATTTAAAAAACTAAACATCATTTACTTGGCCATCCACTTGAAGAACTATCAAGTCCTGCAAAGCTTCTCCTACAACGGGAGACTCAATTCAGACCACATTCGCCCACGTTTGTTGAGGTTGCTACTATAATTATTTATCATATCAGCTCTCAACTAATACATAGACACATATATGCATATATAGTAGCCCTCAAATTGCATTTGAAAAAATACACGAATTACTTAAAGATCAACAAAAAATTCTTTTGGAATTTCAAGGCCCAGTTGATACTCGTTTGATGAATTTAGAAAATAATGCGACAGAGTTAAAGTGTTTGTTCACTAATTTATAAAAAATAATAAAACAACCAGACGGGAAATTTTCAAAGAAATGGGTAAAAGAGTCGTTACAAGGAAGCTTAATCCAAAGGATTAAGGCAACATAAATTAAAAGAAAGAGGCTTCTTAGTTCCACATTTATAGTTTTCGAACGGAAGAAAAAGAAAAAAACAATAAAAGAGATGACTGAAGAGCCTGTACATATTGACAAAGTAGAGGAACATTTGATTACAAAAATGGATCTCATTGAAGATGTAAATATTGCGGAAGAGTCTGCTCCAAAACATCCTATAATATCATTTTTGTTTTTTGATCCATTAATTGTCAATATTAAACAATCAGAGCAAATTTAATTAACAATATCCAATAAATAACCGGTTGAAGTATTAAATAAAGGGGAAGCAGACCAAGTTCAACAAACACTCTTATAAAGAAGAGTTTGAAGTGTAGATATAGGGGCTGAAATTGTAGATAAAGAAGAAGCAGACGAAGTTCATTAAACACAATCTCCACAACAAAAGACTGAAATTGTAGATAAAGAGCAAGAAGAACAGCAATCAGACAGAGATATGTTAGTGATTACTACCCTGATAAAGTATACAATATTTTCTTCTAGTATTTATTCTCCGAACTTAAATATTGACATTATATATTGTGAATTATTGATCTTATAGGTTCGTCCAACAGCACTGATGGTCGATTTTCCTGCTAGAAAATAAATTTCAAATTATATGCGGGAAAAAATCGATATATGCTGTAGCAAATTCACAGACTTGTCAGTGCACCATACATTTTTTTATTTTTTACATTATTTTTGTATTTATCTGCTCTAATAATTATATATTTCAAATGCAGGGGTGTATTAGTGATTAATATGGGATATGTTTCATTGACTCGCCATTATCTCGATGTGTTACTGATGAACAGTTGGTTAAGAAACAAAAAGGTTGATTATTTTGCTATGTTGATGGAGAATAAAAGATGCAATACACCCCAACTGTATAGATCCTACCTATATGGGTCTCCATATCATTGGGTAAATTTTAAAATTCACGTCTTAGAGTGCACTTAAATACATCTAACATGTAAATAGTTTGTATGTGATATTGTTCTTTTTATGTACTTATACAAAAAAGATAATGTGAAACCATTTGTCGAACACATTACAAAAGATACTATTGAGAAGTTATATTTACTTCTGATACTGATAATCAATAATCAATATTGGACACTGCTAGTGAAGACATTAATGGAGCGCAAATGAAGACTATATTACTCTTTATCCAACAGAATGCATTTCCGTATCACCAACGACATTGTAGGACCACACATCAGATTATTAACTAATGACATACTGTTTTATATATATTGTTTTATGCATTATCAAATAATATTGTCGATTCATTTCTACATTTAAATATGCAGATTAAACAATTTCTAAGGAATGTAGGGAAAGTGTTCAAGACTGATTTGAGAAAATGATCAGCTGTAATGGCCAAAGGCATTCCGATGCATAGCAATAGTTTTGATTGTGGCATTTTTGTCTGTAAATATATGGAAACACTTGTACAGAAAGATAGAGACAATTGGGTAGAAAAATTGAGATTGCAGGATTTCATGTCATTATTTAGAGCCGAAATAGGATATGAGATTTGTGAATTTGCATTGTCTCGAACATAGTTGGGTTAAATGATTTTGTTGTCTGCACCTTGTATGTTTCATTCTGAAAGAATTATATGTGAATTCTATACGGAGTTATTGCAGTTTTTAACATATATTACATTCTGATGACAGGTTTCTTGCCAGTTGGGGTGGTGGTAGTGATGAGCAACATATAAGATTTATACAGATCGTATGTGACTTTTAGTGAATTTTATAAGTATCTACTACAGTTTTTAACTTATTTTCATTCTGATGGCAAGTCTCTTGCTGATTGGAGTGGTGGTACTGATGGACAACCAATGGGTCTTATAGAAGTTGTATGAGATTTTTAATGGAATAAATTTGATAATTTGCAATGTAGTGCAAGTAAATATCAAATGTTGATGTAGCTAGAAGAAGGGCATATAAGTTTTAAAATTTGTTCAGATTCCACCGCTGATGTCTACATGAAGGATTCTTACGCATCTTGCTTTTGTAGTGGCTAAATTATAGAAGATTGTTTATACTCATGGTGTCACCACTTTTCCTGATAAGCATACATCTTCCAACTTCATCATTTTCATGAGGAATGCAAAATTTCCTTCAAAAATCTAAATTAGACTTTTGTATATCATGATAATGGCATACATGATTGGAAGTTAAATTCATAAATATTTCTTTAATGTATCACTAAAATTTGGATAGTTTTCATTTGAATAGTTTTCATTTGAATAGTTTTCATTGTTGACAGTTTTTCTTGAAGATTTGCGGCTGCCAAAAATGGAAGTAAAAGACGTAAGTAAAAAAAAAATGAAACGAGATATGAACATAAGACTGCACTAAGCGAATAAATTAAGGTTGCATCAATGAGATACGAACATGGTCTCTTCTTGCCACTTTTGTTGTCTAGATTTTCATATAAGAATATCAAATTCAATTGTTGTTGCGGTTCTTTTTATTTTTATTTTCTTCAATTTTCCTCATTTGTTTAGTTTGAAAATATTATAATCTCAGTATAACTCAAAATTATTCAATCAAACAATCTTCAACATCATTTTTACTTTAATTTCTTGAATTAACAAGAATACAAATAAACTAATTAACTTGCAGCTTCTCATTGTGAAAAAGACAATATTACCTTCATATTAACATGAGGTTATGATTTTGAAGCATGCAATTAGTAAATTTTTTTGGTTTGGATACCTTGTTCAAAATTTAACAAGGACAAACATTAATTTGAAATTCCACTATTTTAATTTTGAAAAAGTGATACTATTTTTACGACCGAATATTTATGACCGAATATTTTGAAAAAGTGATACTATTTTGAAAAAGTGATACATTAATTTGTCCTTGTTAAATTCTATATATTTATGACCGAATATGCATCACATCATATAAAAAATTCCACTATTTTAATTTTGAAAAAGTGATACTATTTTTATGCATATATAAGGAGGAAAATATGTAAAAATTGAAGTTTCGGTATTAGAAATGTAAATACATAGAAATTGAATTGTATAATTGATCAGTATTTCTACGTAGAACTAATTACCGTCAGACCAAATAAACTTTCAACAGTGTAGCACAAAATTTGAAATATCATTTTTCCAATTTTTTGGAGCTAAAAGAACACTGATTTAAGGCAACAAGAGCAAAGGAAATATTCTTATCATCACTGATTCATAGGAGGGATCTAGTGATACTGATTTTTGTATGTAAAACTAGAGTTATAAATGTACATGTATTTCTGCTTTCATATGCCAAACTTATTTAAGATTAAACAAAAATCAAATGTAGAATTATAATTGTGTATATGCAATTTTATACTACTTTTAATTATTATTTTGAACTTGTAATATTGTTAAATGTTTTCATTACACAGTTCCACGAGTTGTGTGAAATTTTTTAGGGCTCTATTTTAAGAAATTGTTTATCATATATTTTGTTTTCTTTTTTAACTTCCTCGATTTACCACATGACAGAAATGAGTCTTAATTTTACATTTTGCTCCCATAACAGTGTTTAAGATGGAGCAATAATATTTATTATAATTATCTCGATGAAAAAATATTAAAGAGATTACAAATTTAATACTTTATGTTGTTATGTTTAATGATAATTTGAAAGATTTTTTATCAAACATGTGATAATAAAAATTAGCGCTCGATGATAATTCACGTGCATTTTATAATAATTTTTTAATAAATATAAGAAGTAATTTATTCGTATTTACTTTACAGACAATCAAACAAGCTCAAATATTTTGAAAGCTATTATTTTACCTTACATGCAAATAACCAAACAGAAAAAATATTTCACATGTATTTACTTTACAGGCAACCAAACCGTCTATAGATACATGATATGCTACATTATCTTTTACTTTTCATTATTTCTACAGACAATCAAACATCTGAATTGGATCAAGAAAAAACCAATTATGTGTCTAATAATATAGCTTGGTTGTCAAATTTAATGAAATGAGTTGGGACAAATTGGAAGACCCAAATAAAGCTACATATCAAACTGATATCAACTCATTGCTTCAGCTTATAGATAATGTAATAAATCCTGTAGTTCTTTTTCACATTACAATTTTTGTGACATTTTCACTCATATCATGTAACTTTTTATTAACCCCTCCTTTTCCCTTAAAAACACTCATTGTCTCATCACGAAGAGTGAAAACGACCATCACTCGTGTTCACT
The DNA here is from genome assembly GCA_002079205.1 of Phalaenopsis hybrid cultivar. NCBI lineage: Eukaryota > Viridiplantae > Streptophyta > Magnoliopsida > Asparagales > Orchidaceae > Phalaenopsis > Phalaenopsis hybrid cultivar. Next base: position 38,804 of record JXCR01124292.1, on the reverse strand, counting down.
TAAACATTTTCAGGCATCCAAGAAATCAAGTTTATGTGATTATTAACAGAAGCCCTCATAGCTGGCTTTATTGTTCACATTGAATTTGTTCTTTTCTTGTTCATTTTTAACAAAATAAGCACTCGAAACCAGCACCTCAAAATATTTCATTTTTTTTCAACCAATATGATATGTATTCATGCACTCACGTTAGCTTTTAAGAGGCGTTATCATTGATTAACACTAGTTTGCCACATGCCAAGAATAATATGGCACAACTCAACCTCTTCAATTAACAAGATAAAAAAAACTTGAAAATGGTGGTAAAAAATAACAAAAATAATCTGAGAGTTAATAATAAAAAGACTGATGAACATAACAGTTTATTCCGCAAAAAGTTTTATAGAATATGAAATTGACACGACCAAATGTAAATAATCAGTAAAACACTTTGGCACTTTATTTAATACATCAGATATCCACAAGTTAATCTCAGATATAATATGGTGCAACAAATATTAAACAATCTAAATACAATCACATATACGATCAAACACAATCATGTTCTTGACCGACAACTTACACATGCAACAGTTGAATAATCCCGAGTCTATTTACCTTTAAGTACAAATTTCAAATGCGAAATAAATACAAGTCTTACACTAAAACTATATACTTGATTTCCATCTCTATTTATGAAACAAACTTCTTCATTAAAAACAAAAAATATACACAAAACTACTTGCAAGAACATAAGAATCTAACATGAACTGATTTTTCTTTTTTATTTTGGACATGTTGAATATTACGTCTAATGTATTGAATCCGTCATCATGGCGGTGTACGATTTCCTGGACCGTGGAGCAAATAAATTTTGCATTGTATCGTTAGTTTTTTAGTACAACTATGTTCAAGTATCAGTAGAATAAAAAATTTAAAATAAAACAACATAAACAAAAAAAAAATAGAACATTGTGCTCATCATTTTGCATTATATGCTTACTGAGTTAGAAAATCAGGTAGTGAGCACATATTTGGATCACATTGTAATGCTTCTGGTTTTTGGCTGGTTAAAACTTCTTTCTATTTTCCTGTGTATACAACGGTTATGAGCGAAAAACTTGTCGTTTGCTGAAACATATTAAAACAAATTAGATTTGATGAAATATATCTTTTGCTCTATTTTTCTCCCAATATTTTTTTAGTCTGAAATTAGATATTTCATTAGAGTGCATTTTGGCGGGATCATTCATGTTTTATTTATTATTCACAGGATTTTTATTTTTTATTTTTGTTGTTTCATTGACTGAGAAGCTCTCCCACTTATAATTTCATCAATATTCAATGATAATTTCTTCATAGAATCCTTCATGCATTGTTCAGCTTCTGGATTTCCCTTTGTTTTATTAGTAATTTGATATGGAAATTTTTGCATGTGTTAAGAATAATAGGTCACCTTTACCAGTATACCATATTTGTGATTATTGCAGATACTTATATTCATAAGTATTATAAACATCTCTTTTTACATTTGCAGACCATCTCAATAGAAGTTATTTATAAGGTATCTTCTTAATATGTAAAAAATTTAGGACTCGTAGAGAGTATGCACATAGTAGTCCCATCATTTCGAAGTTTTTGCAGCTGCACTGAATGTCCAAACTGAAATGGTCGAAATTAACAACCCAAATTGTGTTTGTCATGTGATCATCCAAATTTGTAATGAAAAATTCAGTTTCATTGTTTACAGACGCATGTAATTGAAGACCACATGACCTGTGAATAAACTCTTCCTCAAACATAATATATAGTTTCTTTGAGTAAAATACAGCGGTCTGCCTCAGTATTGAGCTGTTTTTTGCGACAGGAGTAATCACAGATTGATCACACTTGAAATCTTCATCTTTCTTGTTACGCCTTCATGTTCTCATGACATTTTAAAGACAAAAAAACAATCGATAAAAGAATTTGTTAGTTTTGAGTCACATGACAAATATTATTGATTGACTCACTTCTCTGGGTCGATAAAATTCTCATTCCAAATACATTCTTATTAAAAGTTGTAGACCACTTATGTCTAAGATTGTACATCTCATCTAGCTGCACGTTCTCCTGTAGATTACCCGTCTCAATCATCATCTCCCATGTATTATCAAAGTCCTCTTCAGACTCATATTTGCTCAGACATTTATAAAAAAGAATAATCATTATCTTATCCACCACCTCACAGTGAACCTTTGTAAGCAATTTCTTACATATGTGCCACTGACATAGTCTATATTGTCAATTTGGCAAAATCTCTTCTATGGCTCTGGTCATTGTCTGATCTTGATCAGTGTTTGATTTTTATTGGATGATTATCACCCATGATACAAAAAAAATTTTAAAAAGTCATTTAAAAGACTACCGTCTCTTCTGATAAGAACCCGACTCTAAAGAGAACTGCAATTGTGGTTGACACAATCAAAAGGAGAACAACATAAGTTATAATTATTTAATTTAGAACTAGTATAAAAAATAATGACATCAACAAAACAATCATAATCAAGTCTGGATATGCCATCACTCCAAAAAAAAACTCATCAGCCTACCACTCTCATCAATTTCGAAGTCTCACTCAAACATGTTATCCTCTGCATGTCTCTCTGTGAACAATTGCAATAAAGCATTGACATCCCCATTTTAAATTTTACAACTCTTCTCTCTATGAATGAAATTGAAGATATCTATCTTCGTACATTCCAAGTTATCTACTATGTCAACTTCTGCGACTAGAAAATTAAACGCAACTTTTCAAAAATTTCGACCATTTTATTTTGAATATTCAACATTTTTTTCTCTTGTGTGCAGTTTGGTGAGAGTGGAGATACCTGTACCGAGCAAACTGCAAACATATTACTTCAAACGGTGGTCCGTAATGAAAAAGAAACATATGAAGTATATTGTGTTTATACTAATCATACATGACTTAGTGTTCGTAAGCATATTTCAACATTTTTTTCTCTTGTGTGCAGTTTGGTGAGAGTAGAGATACCTGTACCGAGCAAGAAGAAAGACCTGTTCGTAAGGATATTTCAACATTTCATTTTGGATATTCAACACCTCTGCAAACATTTCATTTTGGATATTTCAACATTTTTTTCTTTGTGTGCAGTTTGGTGAGAGTGGAGATACTTGTACCGAGCAAGAAGAACGACTTGTTCGTAAGGATATTTCAACATTTCATTTTGGATATTCAACACCTCTGCAATCATACATCTCCAAAAAAATCGGTAAACCCTAAAAATAAGAACACCCTAAAAGAACACTACATTTGTATAACAACTGAAGAAATGTCTCCCAAAATAAGAAAAATAAACACACCAAGAAGACACCTCTACTTTTAACCTAGAAACACACCAACAAACATACCTCCACTTTATACGGAAGCACACCAAGAAACATACCACAGAAAGAAACACACCACAAAAAGAAACACACCAAGAAACATACACCTAATACGAAAACTAACCTCGAGTTTTTCTCTGCTGGTGGGATGTCTCTTCTCCTTCCCCGTCATACATAAAATGGTTGTTTCTATAGTCCATCTTCAACTTTAGCAGGACCGGGTGCCCAAGAGAAACTGGCGTCGGCAAAAATGACCAATAAAACAGTAAACCCTAGCTGCTTAAATAATATGATCCGAGCGCGCTCAAATTTTGAATCTTTTAATGCATTATTGACGGAGGTTATTCCGAGTTTACACGGTGCTTATTGAGGCGGTATCGCAGCATGACTTAGAGCAGGGTTACAACTAAATTATTTCAAGGTTATAGCATGGTTATCGGATTCAGAGGTTATTAGGGGGCCCACGGTCAGAAGGTTATGCAGAGGTTACTTGGAGTTTATTGCGGCGGTACCACAGTGTGAGAGGGTATTTAGGGGTTAAAGTAAGGTTATTAGCGATAGTCAGAGTTCATTCACACAAGACCGTAGCGAGGAGGTTATTCATACGTTACATGGCAGTTATTGGCACGGTACCGCTGCGTGGCGGGGAGGGTTACGGCTGGGTTACTACGAGATTACAGACGTGTTACTAGAGCCGGTCCACATTGTTATTAGCGCGGGACCACGAGGGTATTAGAGGGTGGGGTTACTATAGTGGGTCGGGACGGTGGGTCACGCGGGTAACAATACTTTTTCTTGTATAATATTTAAGCGGTGGGACCGCCTTAGCTTAGGCGGTCTTTTGCTATTGGGTAACGTATGCAGCGCTACGTACGTTCTCTGTATGAAAATTCTTTTCCTTTCAATCGATTAGGGCACAGGAAGCTGAAATCTTCCTTCTCTTTCGTACAAAAAAGGGATGCATAAGGAAGGCTTGCTCAAATCATGCAAGCCTTCAGGTGCTTGCTTGAACATAACTTGATCGTGGAAAAAGCACTGCATGGCTGCAAGAGAAGCATGCAACCTCACCTTTCCTTTTCTTCAGCTTCCACACCTCCTCCTTAACTAGTAACCACTCGAAGAATGCTCATTTCAGCCTCTCGGGAGCTGAAGAATGCCGCACAAGCTCTTCCTCCTTTTCTGGCTCGTTGAAAAGTAATTTCTTCTTCCCTATCCCTTTCTTTTTCTTCTCTGTCTCTTACGTCATCTTTCTCTTGCTCCGCTCCCTCTGGCTTTCCCTCTCTCTCCTCTATCGTTTCCTCTATTCAGTTCAATTGGGAAAGGAATAAGAAGATAAGCCCTCACATACTTCCTGCGAGTGGTGGGCTAACCATTCGAACAACACCTACTTCAAAGGTGTCAGTAATAGTTAAATTCGTGTATATATATAGTTATTTATAGTTGTCTCCGCTCTGCTTGGGTTTCGCTTTACGGCGAACCCTAGCATCTGCTACGTGTGAATATTGCGTTGTATTCTGTCACCGCTTCAATTTCGTTGTCGGCTTCGTCTGGCTGAAGAGCTCGTGTTTGTCATGCTGCATTGTGCAGTCATCGTGTCTGGCAGAGCTTTGCGACCTCGCGTTGGCTGCGTCGTGCGTCGTCGTCGTGTGCAGTGCTTGCGATTTTCGCTCGGCAGCTACGCCGCGACTGTTTCTGCTCGACAGCACCTCCCGCAATTTTGTTTCTGTCGCTACTTTCTTCTTCTCTGCGAACAACTCGGTTTCCTCCTTCGTACTACACAGCAATTTGTTCGGCTACGCCGTTTGCTGCACTCGGATGGAGCAAAGTTATGCAGGTATTATTTCCGCGGGTTTGGAGCTTGGTTTCCATATTGGCAAGTCCTGCAATGTTTCACAATCCTTCCATGAGACTCTTGAAAGTGGTTGGGATCACACTTTTATTAAAAAGCTTGGTAAAAAAAATGGAAAGTATGCTCTTATTTTCACTGAAGTTGAAACAAGTAGTCGCGTCTTCTCGACGTTTTACTCTTGTAGGAAAATTCCTTTATGGAAACCCAAAACTTAAGATCATTAGAAAAGATTTTGAAGCTATGAAGCTATAGGGCAGTTGGAAAATTGAATTATTTGACGGTCGACATATACTTATTAAACTATCTCATGATGCTGATTACACTCGTATATTTTCTCAATAAGTTATCAAGATTAACAACCGTTTTATGAAAATTCTGAAATGGACTGTTAATTTTGATCCAAAAGCAAAGTCCCTTATCATTTTTGTTTGAATAAAGTTTTCGGGGTTAAAATTACATCTGTTCAACTTGGAAATTCTCTACTCTTTAACAACTGCCTACGGTAAGCCTCTCAAGTTTAATAGTCCTACGCTTGCTGTCACCAGACCCTCTATGGCTTGTGTGTTAGTTGAGAGAGATATCACTCAATCAACTCCTAATGAGGTATGGATTGGAACCACTCACAATGGATATTGACAAAATGTTGAAATAGAACCACACCATCTTTATTGCTCTCATTGTAATATGTTTGGTCACAGTTCTACTGTTTGCTATAGCTAAAGATCAGCCACCCACAATCCCTGCTGAGAAGGTGCAACCCGATCCTCTACCCAACATCGCAGTTCCTGAAGAAGAACTTCATACTACAGGTAAAGATCCAAAAGTACTTGTACCACTCACTGTTATTAAAGAAGACTCACTTACATGCCAAGATACACGAGAGTGCTTCTCTGATCCAATAAAAGATCAACTGGTACAACAATCATTTATTTCTAATGTTCAACATTCTATACATGTCCGACACAATTTTGACCAATCCACTGATCAGGTGAGCCAATCTTTGGATGAGGAATGACAGGTCTATTCCAGGAGAAAGAAGACTAGAGGCCGACTCAAGCTCGGGAACTTATTGGATGATACTTTGGTCATTACTGGCAAAGACACTCATCTTACCAATTTATTAGTTGGCTCCATTCCTGGAACTAGGGGCAAAGACAACAAAATTGGGTCGCTCTCTAGCTATCTGATACTACGTATTTTGGCTTTTTTTTGTTTTTTAGGTCTCTCATGTAATTTTATGTATTTTCTCTTTTTTGGAACATTTTGTATGTGGTGGTTATCGTGGGGAAGGGTGTCATGATTGGGCACTTCCACACAATCTATATGTATTATTATTATTTTTTAATATATTAGCCTTTGGGCTTTCTTAAAATATATATATATA
>JXCR01124292.1:13410-31763 GCA_002079205.1 Phalaenopsis hybrid cultivar | reverse complement strand
TATATATATATAGAGAGAGAGAGAGAGAGAGAGAGAGAGAGAGAGTTATTTATAGTTATGTAAAAGAGATTAAAAGAGTTAACATTACAACATCTGCAAACCGCAAAGAAAGAAGGAACCTGACTACAATACCTGGATCTAATTGGTCCAAGTTTGGTCCCTGTTAAGGAGTCGGCTGGTCCTCCTAGGTCACTCCTAGTTATCAAATTATTTTATATTTTTTTATAGGAGTCTAGAATTATTTTTTGTGCTTTGTGTTGGAACAGCTGCCAACGTCTCTTCTTCCCTTCGAGGCCGGTATTCTATGGTTCCAGCGGTGCTTTGGTCGTATCCTAGTCTCTAGGCGGTGTTTATCCTTTCCCAACTCCTTTGTATCACTCTCGCTTCGCCATTTCGCTGCTTTGCCCTCTTCCTAGCAGCAAACCACCCCAACAATAGCCTTTTGCTATTTTTCCTGTAGTTTACTCACTGTCCAGCTATTCTCCGTCCTGCCCTCGCCCAGAACAACCCTTCTTTGGCTGTCCAACAATCCACTGCAGCCCTCCATCCTCGCTGCCAAATTATTCTAGCCCTTCCCATTTGCTATCACGGTTGTTCCATCCCTCCATAACCATTCCCATCCCTTTTCCAACCACAGTTGTTCCAACCCAATCGCCTTGCTGCCATCATCCTAAACAGCCGTGGCACGTGTTGCGTACTTACTGTCCAAAACTAGGAAACCATTGTCTTACTGTTTTATACTTACATAACACCTCATCAACCATCCCACCACGTCTCAAACCATTGATGGTCACTACCATGGTATTCAAAATATTTTTTAAGACGAAAAATAAAATAAGATGCTTTCAAATATAACATTTTACAAATATCAACAAGCAGGGGAGCTAAACTACACTTCTTTTTTAAAGTGAGAAGTAACATTTAGCTAAATCAAGGCACAGCTCACAAATAGTGTCATGCTGCAACTCACTCCCTCAGAACAAGTAGAGGTGTAACAGAGCAGACAATTCACTTAGACATAATTTTGACTAACACTTACTCTCACATATACTCGTCAATTAGATAAGTGTGATGAATTACGTCACTAAATATTTATTGGTATCATACATAAATAAGGAAGCGTGTACAGCATAATTCTTAAATAAAATACAGAGCTTCTAAGAAAACTTCAAAAAATAAATTCATATATACACAAATGTCTTTATAATAAAATTGTACAATCAGAGGCTAAAAAAAATGACAATCCTCCTAACCAACAGTGCACCCATTCCTTATCCTAAAAGCTAATATTATAATATTTCATTTGCTGCATCCATAATCAGATAAACATTGCTAAAAAAGATTCAAATATGAAAAAAAAAAGGTAGCTAGCATGCTGACTAACATTAGTAATAATAATAATATTAAATAATTATACTTCCATACTTAAAAAATAAAGATAACATGGTTATAAACTGTACATGCAATAGGTGCCAAAAATATATAATACTACGGACAAATCATTTTAAGCTACCATACTAAATAATGTAATATACGCTTTTACTTAATTTTCCTTTCTACCCATAATATCAACATTCTTTGTTTTAGCATTATTACATTATATTTGTATGGAATCTTACATTTCATTTTATTAGGTTATTACCTNATCAATTGATCCACACAAATCTGAATATTAAGAGTCGAGAATTCAATCATTTCCTTATCGAGACTCTATCTCGTCAAAATTATCCTTCCTTGCACAGGTAAACGATAAAGCTACCTACCAATCACAAATTACATGATATTTTTTTTATCATCTTCATTTGTTTCATATGCATGTATTTGTAAACCATCACTTTACTAATATACACAAACATTACAATATGATAGATAATGATAAATAATTTGTATGTATAGTTGTATTTCCATGAAACATTATGAATTGAAAATATGCACATATCTTATATCAAGTTGACAGTAATAATTAACATTAATAATTATGCTTAATCTGAACGAATATTTAAATACCAACACATTATAAATGAATTTACTAATAAACAAAAGCATGCGATAGTCCTGTAGAGCAATTTACATTTTAATGTAGCATTTAAGCATCTAAATTGGTTGTTGGGTCAGCCTTGCGATGAATATCTCGAGGTTGGTCTCAAGCTCATATACTTATATAAACAGTCTAGAAATAACCAAATCGCTTAACTTAATAATTTTCTCAATCAATTTCAACATATATGGCATGCCTTCCGACTTTTGGAGAGTCACCCGCGAGCTATCTGTCGCAATCCCATGGTCAGAAGATGGGAGCGGGACTGAGCTCCATCATGTGAAGAACAAAACAATGGGATTCTCCAGCCTGTTTGCTACTGCCAGCCCTTGTAGGGCCTTCTAATATTATTTTAATTAGAACTATTCATACGTTGCAATTTCCTACATTTGGTGGCTTTTAGCTTTTGGTTCATTCAATAAAGGTTGCTTTCTTTAGTTTTCTTGCGTTGAAGTATTGTATTCTTAGTTTTTTAGGTGGAGTGCCCAAAGTTTGATTGAATCCAGATAGGGATCTGTCCCAATTATTTGGATACCTACCCGCACCTCACTACCAGTCTACTTTAGGTTCTCTGTGCCGGACTCGCTATCAAGTCACTGGCCGCACCAATTTTTAGCCGTCACCACCATTTTGTGCTCCATTTCTCTTTCCACTGATATCCAACCCATCCTTTGATCCTTTCACACCATCTAAGAGCCCTAAATTAGTGCCACCGGAAAATTTAAGAAAACATATTAATGCATATTTTTCATAGGTCATTTAACACATTAAAACATGAGGTTGTTTCGATGAAATAAAATAAACGGGAAATAAAATAAACGGGAAATAAAACAAAACACTCCAGCATGTGATTCACTAACCACAATCATGTCAAAGTAACTGAAAGCTGAGCGACATGTAACTAAGAATGTTAAATGGCTTTCTCTATCATCACCAAAACCAACCTGAAAGATCCATATTATTAGTTCAGTCAAAACTAAAACATTTTCAGCACTTAAGAAATTGAGCATAAACAAATAATTTTCTAAGCAAATTGACTTGACATACCAATTGAACAAAGTGACAGATGAGTTGTGAGATTCGCTGATAATCTTTATTTAAAATATCAATGCTGTCAAGAAGTGCTTTAGAGATTTCAAACAGCATTTGTATGGTTGTGGGATTAGATATTGAACCAGACCTGCCTTGCAGCATCAAAAAAATTAGCTCCAGTTATAAACAAACCACAGGAATCTATAAAATCTTCACCAAGGTTACCCAATCAAAGAAAAAGAAATAAAATGTTTGGCATAAGGAATTACAAATACAATATAAAATATGAATGATTTGAAATTTACACCTAAGTTGATTTTGGCTAAATTTATAATTCGGCCGATTTAGCCAAATTTAAAATTTACACCATTCATAAATAAAAAAAATTATCTGGCCTGCAACACCCAATGTTGGCAAATTTAAGGCATACCCGAAATGAATCAAACGGATTGGATTATACAGGATCAAAGTTATATATCGCACTCCATTTCATTTCTTCATCCCGCATCATTCAGTTTCGCATGCCTGAAGAGCTTGAGCGACCATTACTATAGTTCAGGTGAGCTCTGTTTAAAAAAACATTTTTGGGGCGCGCTCGGAGCGGGGCGTAAGGCTTTTTGCCCCAAGCCCAAGAGGTGAGCGTAAATCGCGTGGGGCTTACGCCTGAAAAGAAGCAAACCACTATACGCGCCTCACAGGACATACGCCCCGCCTCCTAATCGGATAAAAAGGGTGAAAATTCTCTAATTTTAAATAACTATCGAATTCAAGCCGCACGCAATCATCCCCCGAAGGCACTCTACTTCCTCATTTCATGCAGGTCGAACTCGACAGGTTTCCTTGTTGGACTTCTCCTTCTTCTTCTTCTTCTTCCTTCAACGTCTCCTTCTTCTTCCTCTTCTTCTACCTTTTCCTTCCTCTCCTCCGCACGGTTTATTCACACACTCACATCGTCTGTGTCGTCTTCATCCCGTCAGCGTCATCTTCATCCCGCACGCAGGCTCTCGCAAGTCACCTTCATCCTGTTTGTTGCCAGTGAGGTTTGCGGTTTTTTTTTTTTTGTTACTGTAGTGTAGAAAAAATAAAATTGTATGAATATTCTTTAATTTATCATTTCACTGTAGTGAGGTTTGCAATATTTTGGTTACTGCAGCATCACAAATTTGATTATATACAAGATTTTTATGCTTTTATGAACTGTAACTACAGTGAGGTTACTGTAGCTATAGTAATTTCACTGCAGTTGCTACAGTGAACCACAACCTTTTCTTTCATGTTGAAGATTTGCTAGGGACACTCTAGCCAGTAAAACCACAAATTTCTTCATGTAACCAGAAAACCACAATTTTTTTTTCATGTTTACAATTTGCTAGAGGTTGATTTGATATAATTTTTTAATGTATTAGGTTAGTTATTAACTTGTTATGGAAATGGAGTATTCTGTAATCGGTAGTAGTCACACTAGCAAGAAAGACTTTGCATGAAAATATACAACAAGCTTACCCAATTACAAATATTTTATATGTAAGTCTTGCAATCAAGTATATAGTGGAACAATAAACAGGATAAAATAACATCTTGCAGGCACACACAAGGACAAGCCATGTACTAAAGCCACTATTAAAGTTCAAGAGAGAAGCAGGAAAACATTAGAAGATGCAAAAGCCAAAGCACAACGTGATAATGTCATAAATGATATTAGAAGCAATGCAATAAATATTGATGAAGGTTAAATGCTACAAATTCAACATTAGTTGCTCCTCCCAGAGGCCACCTAGAGTTAGAGGTCCAATGGATTCTTTCGCCACAACACAAGCAAGGAATTCTACTTTAAATTCTAATTGGAAAAAAGATGAAAGAAAAGAAGCATGCAGAACAATTAGTAGATTCAACCACTCACCTTGATCCAAACCTAGTGGGAGTTGGTGTGTTATGTCTATTGTTATTTCCTATTTCAATTGGTTGTACTACTTAAATTTAAGTAATAACATTTACTTTCATATTGTTGTGTGGGTTAACTCTTGGTGCCATAAAGAATATTGCATACCACATAGAAGCCCTAGCGCAATTAAAAGAAATTTTATATCAGTAGTTATATATTGGAGCACTAAATGTTTGGAAGTTCTACAATCATAGAAACAACTTGAAAAGTTAAAAATGTGACATACCTTGTTGCTTTTTCAAGAATATGCAAATTGATCACATTTTGAGATATTCCATGTAGCAATACATATACGGCCATAAATTGTTCCTAGAGATTAAAAAAAAATGCTATCAATATCATATGCTTCCAAATCATTTAACTACTTTACATATATCTAAATAATGCACTAATTTTATGTCTTAATTTATTAGAAAATGCTATCAATATCATATGCTTCCAAATCATTTAACTGCTTGACGTATATCTAAATAATGCACTAATTTTAAGTCTTAATTTATTTTCTCAATAAACTCTCACATAGTCAAGTTTCCAAAGCAACTTTCAAAAAAGATTAGAAATGCAATCTTTGCAGCTCTAGAATGAAGAAAAAAACAATCAATGAGGAGTTAAAGGCTCAGACAGAAAACAAACATTAGCCAAATAGAAATGTAAATGATATAACATAAATTCTCCCAAGACATTAGCATGACAAGATAATGCATCTAATGTTTAGCGGAAATAAAGCACTACCAAAGATATGTTACCGAAGCAAAAGCATTTTCTATGCTACTGAAGTACTTGAGAAGCTTCATAAGAATGGACTGCAGAGCATCTAATTCAGTTTCATCAACTCTTGTATATTTTGATCGCTTCAAAATGCCATCTAAAATTGACGATAAAAAACTACCCTGAAAAAACAAAAGACCTTCAGTAGAAGAGGTTCATATTTTACTCATATTCCAGTTACGTCAAAGAAAAAATTATGTATGCAGTAGTCTGTCAAAGAAAAGATAAATGAAAGGCTTTGTTATGAGGCTTGGAAAATACGTATTGCTAGCAGAAAAGAACCAACCCTATGAAGGATTCGCAAGGGTAGAAAAAATATTTTTAAGAGCTAAAGTCATTAAATATTCATAATGTTTGTAACATATCAAATAAAAATGGTAATACATCGTTTTAGGATCAAGAATACGAGATTCAAACCTTAACATTTGTTCTAAACGGCAAAGAAAAGTTTCAGTAATTTATGTTTTAGCTGTGGAATATTAATTGATTAAATTAAACATAAAATATAAAAGATTAAAAAAATAATATCAAGAGCACTCCATAACTACTTCTAATACTAATTAATGCACCAACATATGTATCTTTAAGAACTTCAACAAGGATTCGACTTACTTCTTTCTTTATCATTGCCAAGTCCGCTTCTGGCAACACTGACATTTCTCAAGGTTGATAAAAAACTTTTGTAAATCCTTTTTCACTGTACATTTTTCCATTAATAGCCATAACTTATTACTCTTCCGTCTTAACTTCCCATCAAAAGAAAATAGTGAGGGTCTCCGATCATTGTGCTCATGCTAATTGAACTTCGATTTACACAAAGGGTTCTAACGAACTTCACAAATTACCAAAATTCTTCTAACAGATTGATGACATCAACATATGAATTATAACCTACTTCAAAACATAAAGATCAATTATAGCAATAGTGTGCCCTAACCTATTGCATAATGATCAGTAAAAATGTTCATCATTTGTAGCCAAATAAGCGTGTATCTCACTCAGGTGCATGACACATTACATGCTTCCTAATCTATGCATTTGCGAGCATCAACATCTCATGATTTCAGCACTCCTTTTTAATATGGAGCCCAGAGTTTCTATTCCACAAGCAATTTAGGTGTCAATTCTACATCCAATGGTCTTTTATTCTTCTCCTCATGCCAAACTAGAACGTGATCTTTAACTTCGGATAGTGCAAGGTTATCCTTTCGTCCATCCAATCTAAATTAGAGCTTTCCCCCACCTCTTCATCTATTATGATGTTGCCTGCTTAGGAGTTGCCATCCGCTAAAGCAATTAAGTTTTCGTTAAATTATTTACAGTGCTTTCTTCAACATGTGATCTTATTATGTTTTCATTTATTTATCATCATAGAAATAGTGCAAGGCAAAAAATAATAATAAATTCTAAACTCAAGTTACTGCTCCTAAACTAGTTGTAATAACAGCTGGAAGATCTGCAAATGAAGTTGCCAAAAATAGGATTTGTTTACTAAATAAATATAAAATCATACCCAATTAATAACCATAAAAAACTCGAGATTATTTAAACTAGCTTGTAATAATATAAGCATATGTTGAACACAAATTGGACATAAATTTTATAAGCCGCATTAACTAGGTTATATATTAAGTTAGCTCTATTGTAGGCTCCCACGTGGACACTGGGTACCACATGTTCATCATATAACAAAAAATAAATATTCCAATGAGTAAGAGCATTCGAGTGGTTCCCCTTGCCTCCACATATACAATACAAATGCCCTCCTAAGCTAAACTCTACCAAAGTCAGTTATACCAAAGTTAACCCAAACCAAAATAATGAAAGCAAATATTATTAAGCAAGCAACTAGGGTTACAATCAAGCCTCCAAATAGAATTAAAAAACATAATAAAGATGGGGGAGTGGTAACCGTTGGTAGATGTGGCGGCTCGGTGGTAGGCAGTGGATTAGGCTAGAGATGGAGGTGGGTAGATGGAGCAGGAGAAGTTAGGGGTTAGTGGTCTGAATTAGGGGACAAAGGGAGATAGATTCTTGGGTGGTTGTTGAGGAGGTGTGGTAAGAGAAGGCCGCAGGTGGGCTAGAATAGGAGACATGAGGGAAGGAGGAGGTCGGGCTGGCGGCTAGGAGTAAGGGAAGAAAGGAGGGGAGGGGATATAGCCACTGGTGGCTGGGTTCTAGAAGGGAACAAGAGGGTAGCAGTTGTAAGCAGGTAGGAGAAGCGCCAGAAAGGAAATCAAAGGGGGATAGCTACCACTTCAAAGCAGGATACAGCAGGAGCACTACCTGTTCTCGGATACAGTCCTAGCAAAGGGGAGAAGCTTATAGTCAGAAATTTGAAACAAAACATAGCCTGACCCTAAACTCAACAAACACGCATAATAATAGAGGAAAAATAGGTTGGAAAATGAAAAGGTGGGGGAGAAGGTTTGGGTGGCACTTCCCGCCCCTGCTGGACTGGCCCTATCCCGCCGAGCCCTAATCGGTTCAGTTGAAACAACACCCCATCAATCCGCCTCCCTTAATATCAACCCCAACATGCTAATCTTGTCGCACCTACGAAAAGGTTTTCAACTATGGGTAGCACATGACAGTTTCTATGCCTCCCAGGACCAGTTTCTACGTCGGACGGTTGAACCGGATGGGTTGTCTCCCGCTCTCATGCGGGAGATGCCGCACCCATGTCAGTATCTCGGGGTTGGGAGAATTTCGACCTTATTCATTAAAGTTTCTGGCTCCTTTCTAATCCTGGTGGCACTTGAGTCCCACTGTTGGCTACACTGTAGCATGAAGCATAGAAGTCGGCACCACTTAAGCGCTCCCATCCCCATCGATCCACTCTCCAGAGACTGTGCAGTGAGAGTACCTTGCATCATTCCATCCAATGGTGGAATTGGTGGTACAGTGTTGACTGTGAGGTCCTGACATCGTCTCTAGCACAACTGTCCCGTGTCTGGGGTCGATGTCTCATCTTGTGTTGTCACTAGAACTGGCCCCACCGACGTCGCTTTGCTGATAAGAGTTTCTATGATCTCGGGCTCTGTCGAATGAAGTAGAATGATGTGTTTCCCCTCCTTGATAAATGAGTATGTGTTTTTGAATCCAGCATGTTGAGTCCTCCGCTTAAATTGCCACGGTCTTCCCAACAAAAGGTGGCAGACATCCATTGGGACCACATCACACCATATCTGGTCCTGTAAGTGGCTTCCAATCGAAAACTCTAACAGACATTTTCAATCGATGCTAACCAAATTCCCTTTCCTCAGCCACGCCAATGAATATGACTAGGAATGCCTCTGAGTTGTCAGTCCCAATTTTTCTACTATTTGAGTCGACACCCGTTCTTGCTGCTATCACCATCGATGATAAAACTGCATACCTTCCCATTCACTATGAAGCGGGTGTAGAAAATGTTGTGGCGAAGCCACTGCGAATCCCCTATCTTCAGTCTGCAGAATCTGTCGAATCACGAGTGCTTCTCTCTCATCTCGTGGAAGATGATACACCTCACCCAGTTTCTTAGCTTTCTCCTCATCACTAATCTCTTCTACGACGTCCTGATCTGTGAGAGTGACTGCCCTGCTAGTGGGACAGCTAGAGGCTATGTGGCCATAGCTATGGCATCAGTAACATTTCTTGGCCGCTATGGTGCTGGAGGAGTTTCATTTCTTTTGCTTGTTCCCGTTCTGATTCGGAGTGTCATTTCCTTGCGTGAGCTTGCTTGTGCCTCTCGGGGTATTTGTGTCCAACATTGTAATTGTAGGTGATTGCCTGCCTAACGGTTCCTACCTGAAGAATGACTGTTGTTTGCTCTGCTTTTGCTATCTCTCCACTTTTAGCGCTAGTGTCTGAGCATCTCCAAGTGACGAATAAAGTTGTAGTTCTACCACATAGCTAATAGCTAGCTTCAAGCCTTCTGGATAACTGACCAAACTACTCTGTGAACTCCTCTACTGATAGACCCCTCTACTGCAAGCAGTGGAGTCTAAGAAACATATCCTGGCGGTAATGGATTAGGTGGTATTTCCTCTACATTGCCTGTTTCATCTTCTCCCGATTAAAAATCCTCTCGCTACCCTCCTTTTCATTTTTCATTGTATGTTCTCCCACTACAAAGAGACACTTTTCTTCAATTTAATAACAAATAATTTGACCCGTCTATCCTCTGACTCATCTTTATACTCGAAGATCTCAACAGCTTGTAAGTAATCAATGAAATCCTCAGGATCCGTACCTTCTTCGAAATCTGCAGAACTACCATGATACCAAAGCCTCTGTGTCCTTCAAATGACATCTCTTCTCTACGAGTCTCTTCTCAAGGGGGACTCAGATATCCCTCTATAAACCTCCTCTGTTACTAGATTCCAAAATGTCGTGGCTTATCTTCTTCATCGTTGAAATTATCCCAATGGAAGGGAATCAGATCCTCAACTCTTCCTCCTCGACTCTCTAGATCTCACTCGAAGGTAACTTCATCTCGTGTTAATTCTTCAATCTCAACAGGTCTTTGTTGAAGGCGACAGAGCTCCTATCTTATATCTTCCCAAGTAGTCCCGAACATGTTTCTCCTTGGTGATATGACTAGGGATTAAGGAA
This sequence comes from Phalaenopsis hybrid cultivar, assembly GCA_002079205.1. Classification (NCBI taxonomy): domain Eukaryota; kingdom Viridiplantae; phylum Streptophyta; class Magnoliopsida; order Asparagales; family Orchidaceae; genus Phalaenopsis; species Phalaenopsis hybrid cultivar. Next base: position 21,387 of record JXCR01124292.1, on the reverse strand, counting down.
TAGAAAAAAATAAAATAAAATTTTGATGGGGTCAGGCTTTGGGAAGTGGAAAAGATATTTGGTGGTAGGAAAGAAGATTTTGGTTTATGGTGGATGCTAGGAAACCCTAGAATGGGAGTAGGGTTGAGATAGCTTTAATATTAAATGATACCGGAACTAGTAGAAAAATAGTGGAAACAGAAAAAAATATAACTTTTATTAATAGAAAAATAGGGTTATAACACAGCACAACAAAAAATAACAACACAAAACATGAAGGACACGAGCAGACACCACTAAGGTGTACTCCAGGAGCGATGTAGGTCAGCTAAGTGGTTTAAGATGGTTGGCCAAGGTGGTGGCAGCAAGGGAGTACTGATGGCAGCGAAGGGAAGGTATCAAATGGCAAGTACAACAAGCATATTGAGAGTCTGGACAGCAGGTTTGGAGGGTTTGGACAACACTGACGGCTGAAAAGTGGGCCGGAGACGGTTAGGAAAGGCTTGGAGTGGTTGGCGGTTAAGGGGAGTGGAAGAGATAGGTTGGGGAAGTTAGAAGGGGAAGATACATCACCACCTCGGAGTAGGATACAGTCGAAACACCACCACCTCCTTGGATACAACCCTATGAAAGAGAAAAGAATCCACACAAGAATTTTGAAATCAACACATAGTAAAACTAAACCCTAGACTCTAAAAATAACAAATAAATAGACTCTTACATGAAGAAGAAAGGAAAGAGGTTAAAAAGGAAACTCCCATACAAAAGAGATAGGGAGGTCATAAATATTAAAAAATCAGCCATAAAATACTTCTAAATGATGGAGCAAAAAAGGGAGGAGAGGAAAGACGACACAACCGCCCTTTCCAAGTGTCGCTCGATCAGAGAGATACGACAAAAAACCTGCTCGACTCTGTTGGAGTCCTGGACCAGCCTCCAAGGACCGGTTTCTACGCCAGCCGGTTCAATCGCCTGGCTTGTCTCCCTCTCTCGTGCAGGAGATGCCGCACCCGCGTAGACATTTCATTGGAACAGACAACTCACATGTTTAAAACAAAAATGGATTTGGGGTTCACACAAACTCTCATTAATGTCAGTTGACTTTTTAAAAGATTATATGGTTTAGTTTATTTTAGAAGATATTCAAATGTATGATATTAACTTTAGTTATTAAACATATATATGTAGGAACCATGCATCATAGGCATTATCATCTCATACATTCATGATTTTCAATTGCAACCAGTTCGTTTAATGCTTTTCTACATCCAAAACAGGTTTTATGCTTTATGGATTAGCAATATAAAAGAGCTTAAGATAGCGCTCAGCTATGATAAAGTACAACAAAATAAAGGAGTATTTTGAGGATGAGACAATTGGAACTCCAAATAAACAACAATAAAGAAGACATGAAATGAGTTGCATAGAAGATACAAGTACCCATAGGATACAAAAATTCTTACTCGAGTCTTTTAAAAGAGTGTGTTTTGGGTCAGCTATTTAAAAAGCATATTAAAATTTAGATAAGACACTATCACAGATTTCACCATCATTTTACAAGGACTTAACGGCTAAGTTTTATGTTTCCAATAAGGCCATTAATTAGCCCTCCCAGTGGTGAGACGAAACATTCGATTAAGGCTAATAGGGTAGGGGCTAAATGCTCATCGTATGGTAACGACAATTTCAATTTTAAATTAAAGAAATTTTTTTCATAGGGGGTGATGATGAACCCCGACAATAATCCTACAACTTTGACATCTTATGTTGTTGTAAATCTTGGTCTACTCAATGAGAAAAAATATTCAACCCAACCTAATTAATGGATCATCTATGTTAACCTTACAGACCTGATACAAATGTTTACTTAATGAAACAATTTTAAATCGATCTTAATTAATGGAGGGTCTTATGCTCTATAAAATTTATTTGTATGAATCACAACTCAAAATAGTCGAGCCATCAAAGAAGATGGATCTAGGGTTTAGCGATAAATATAATTTAATGGTACTCTATACCAAATAGTCAGAGTTCTGATTGTAACATCTTATTTTGTAGTGTCATTTGACAAAAATCATATGTTTAGAGGACACATGACTCATTCATATTAGCATAAGAAGTTTTGGGTTAGACAATATAAATACACTTGATATGAAATTAATTTGCAACCCAAAGCAATCTAAAATTTATCATCATCAACAAATTATTGTGAATGATTAATGAATTTTACTGTTTAACTTAGAGCAACATTTTTCAATTAAATGTTTCTAAATTTTTTTAGATTAAAGTTTTCTAAATTTTTCTAAAAATTTTTGCATATTTTTTCTAATTTGAATTTCAATTGATTCGCATCAGGATTTGGCTCACATTAGCACAGTGGTGAGGGATGTAAGTATCGCAATTGTCTATGGTGGAAAGACGTTTAACTGTCTCCTGACCGATATTATCCCGTCAGCGTAGTGATTAACAATATTAAAATAATCCCTGACCAGTGACTTGATATTTAACCAAGACGGGTGCAGACGATCGGGCAGTGTGAATTAATTTTTCAATATTAACTCACAATTTAATAGATGAAAGAACCACAACAAATAAATTAAAATGGTATAATTTATAATTATTTTGTTGATGATTGTCCGCATCTTCTATAAACGTTTTCTCATCAATCACTCAACTTTTAATTAGTTAAAATAATTGCAGGCTAAATGAATCAATGAATACTCATACTTCTAAACTACAACAACGCAACGGAAAAAATGAACAATATGCATGACATTTAAGCTTCTTTATAAATCAATATAAACATTTTACATGCTATTTAAAAAGGACTATATCATTCTCATATCAATATCATTTCATATCTATACAACCGTCACAGGAGGCACCTTTTAAAAATTATGTTAATTAAGACACATCGATATCAATATTCTTTTCTATTTATGTGCACGAGTATACTGGTGTTCTCCCACTAGTATCATCAAGAGGTGCTTCAACATAGTTAGCCAGACAGATGTAAACATACTATAAATCATTTCATTTTCATTCTAAAAAACATACATGTGTAGTAATTAAGTTTAACTATACAAATCATTCACATACATGTGCAGTTTATAACATCAATTATATTCAGTCAGACACATGCAAGCATATTATTAAAAATTTCATTATCATTCTAAATAACATATATGCATACTAAATAAGTTTAAATATGCAAATCATTCGCATTCATTTTGAAATGACAAAATTGATTAATAAGCCAGAATAGTCATATTCTAGTTGCAATAATAAGAAACCTTGGCTTACATTTTAATGCGATTGATAGAGGAAACATAACGTTATTACGATAATTTAGAAGTAAAAGTACTCACCTCGATAACACTTGTTTTAGTAAGTTTTTACCTTAAAATCGACTCTTTTAAGGTGAAAAACTCACTTAAATATGATAAATTTTAATTTATTTATTAATATTAGGTAACTATTAACTTTATATTATTATTTAAATATTAAATTTTTATTATTCTTATTTTTCTATTCAATATATATTATTTTCATTATTCTATTATTGATTACCTTTAAACAAAAAGATTAAAATAATTTGAATATAATGTTTCTGTAATTAATTATAATAGCTCAAATTATTAAGTATGTTACCTTACTCCCCTCTCGTGCTCAAGATCACCTGAACCGAGCAACAAGGTTCAGTCGAGCCCTACACCACTCGAGGAACCCTTCTACAAGAATCTGATCGGCTCATTCGCACAACCCGTTCGCTCTTCATCTCCATTCTTCCTCTTGATATAAGAGCATGGCCTCCTTCAACCTACAGATCGGGTTGTAAATTGCACTCGAGCTCCTCGCCCTGGTGAAGATGATGCCTCGCTCCGAAATTAGGGTTGGCCAGCCTCTTCTTTCTCACGCTTCCTCCTCACAGCTTCTTCTGCGCTCACACACTAGCCAATTGAAGCTCGATGTCACCTCCCGCACGAGAACTCCTTCGATCTATCTCGCACGCAACTTTGGCTCTTCTGGTAAGTTCTTTGATTGTCGTATTGATTTATAAGGTGAACTCAACTCCCTGGCTTCCGTCCCCTCGCTTCCTCTCCCCTCTATTCATATTCTCTGACTCTTCACTTCGTCTTCCTCTCCTTTTCATTTACTCTTCCGTCTGTTTGTCTTCTCTTCTTCAGGTTTTCCTTTTGTCTCCTCCGAACTAAAACAAGTCATCACAATATTCCACACTTCCAAATATTATCCTCGAAATTTAAAAATGGATTGCCAGTAATCTCATTAGATAGAACATCATTAGTTATTCATAATATTCCTACCTCTCATTTATCCTATAATTTCGGGTGAATTCATTTGCTTGAATGGATGTAATTATTAATTTGAACTAACTTTAATATTTTTATTTTTATTATTTAATCTTTCTTATAATTTTCCTATTGACTCTTTCATCAATATCCAATTAATAGATCATAAATCTTGGGCTCTAATATCACTTTTATCATGGTCTGGCCTGGAGCTTGGAATTAAAACGAGAACAGACGGTCGGACGATGGAAATTAATTTTCAATATTCGTCTATAATTTAAAAAATAAAAGAGCAACTAAATAAAATTAAATTAAAATGATACAATTTATATTACCTCGTTACTATTTGCGTGTCTTCTATATGCGTTTTCTCATCTATCACTTATCTTTTAAGAAGTTAAAATAATTGCAAGCTAAACAAGTTAGTGAATACTCATAGTTCTAAACTACAACAATATAAGAAAAAGAAAAAACAATGTGCATGTCAGTTAAGCTTATTTATAAATCAATATAAATATTTTACATGTTATTTAGAGGGGGTTTATATATCATTTTCATATCAATATTATTTCATATATATATATTTGTCATATGCGATACCGTATAAAAATTATGTCATATAAGATACATCAATATAAATATTTTTTTTTATTTATGTAGTGAATACTCATACTTCTAAACTACAACAATATAAGAAAAAGAAAAAACAATGTGCATGTTAGTTAAGCTTATTTACAAATCAATATAAATATTTTACAAGTTATTTAAAGGGGGTTTATATATCATTTTTATATCAATATTATTTCATATATATATATCTGTCATATGCGATACCGTCTAAAAATTATGTCAATTAAGATACATCAATATCAATATTTTTTTTTATTTATGTACACGGGTATATTAATGATGCCCCACTAGTACAATCAAGAAGTGCTTCATTATAGTGTGTCGGGCACATTCAAACATAAAATAAATCATTTTATTTCATTATAAATAACATAAATGTGTAGTAAATAAGTTTAATAATGTAAATCATTTACATTCATTTCAAAAAGATCAAATTGAATAACAAGCAAAAATAATCATATTCTAGTTGCAGAACAAGATATCATGGCTAAAGACATTTTAATGCAAGTGATTTAGAAGAAAAACAACATATTATCATAATTTAGAAGTAAAAAAATCCACTGTGATATAAAATTTAATTTTTTTATTATTTTAACTAACTAATAACTTTTTATTTTTCATCAGGTATTAAATTTTTATTATGCTTATTTTTCTATTCAATATATTATTATTATTATTATTATTACTATTACTGATTACCTTTAAACAAGTAAATTAAAATAAAGTAAATATAAAGTTTATGTAATTAATTATAATAACTCAAATTATTACGTATGTTACCTTACTCCCCTCTCTCGTGCCCTAGATCACCCGAACCGAGCCCTACACCATACGAGGAACCCTTCTGTGTGAATCTGTTCGGCTCATTCGCACAAGTCGTCCACTCTTCTTCGCCATTCTTCCTCTCGATAAGAGCGCAGTCTCCTTCGACCTATAGATTGGGTTGCAAACTACACTCGAGTCCCTCCCCGTGGTGAAGATAATGTCTTGCGTCGAAATTAGGGTTGGTCAGCCTCTTCTTCCTCATTCTTCATCTGCACAACATCAGCGCTTGCACATTAGCCACTCGAAGCTCGATGCTGCCTCCAGGAGAACTCCTTCGATCTTCGCACGTGACTATGGCTCTCTTGGTAAGTTCTTTGCCTCTCGTTTAAATTTATAAGGTGAACTCGGCTCTTTGACTTTCGTCCCCCCGCTTCCTCTCCTCTCTTGGTATGGTCTACTCACCCCTGACCGATATTATTCTGCCGACACAGCAGTCAGTGATATAACCATCACAATTTTCTAGGGTGGCAGAAAAAAACTATGCACATGGATACACTAGTGTCCCTTGTCTGCATCATTGGGGGTGAACTCTGAACTGACACATATAAACATCTATATAAGGTATTTTATTCTTTATAGCATGCACTATTTTGAAACATTTTCAAGCATCTATTAACAAAAATACTTACTATATTGTGCAACAAATGATTATAGATATCATGCATATCTCTCATATCATTCATATCTCTTATATCATGTCTATCTTGCATATCATGTATATCATACATCTCATATATATCTCTGATGCATATATATCCTTTCTAAACCAATATGAAGAATCTAACTAAACAAGAACATATATGGAGTCAAACATATATTTTGAAATAAAGAAGATTACTAAAAATTTAAAAATATGATTACTCACCTTAGTTGTCCAGCTAAATTCTTTATCTTCGGTAACTAGCTTATAATAATTGTTAAATAATAATAATAATAATAAATAATAAATAAATAAATAAATAAACAGACAATTGAATGGTATTGACGATTCGATGAATCGTATCAACATTATCATTTCTCTATGAGCCAATGAAAGGAGCATTTCAATTGAACTATTAAACATTGCAGAGAGACAACGAGAGGGAGAAAGAAGGATAGCTCTTCTCTTACCAGTTTAATGATGTCATTGGGTACGTCCATCGTAAATCAGAAGGAAGAAAATGAATGGAGGGAGAAAGCAAACCGTCAAACCCTAATAGAAAGGAGGCGCGTGTTTCCTTTGAAGGAAGCAAACAACTAGGAGACGAAACCAAAGGAGAAAGCATCGTTCATTTTTGTGTGGGTCGATTTGAACCCTATTCGACAAGACGACCACACTTACCTACGACATAATGCAAAGGAGGAAGGAGGAGCAGTTGAAGGCTTGCAGTGCTTAGTTGAGACTCGACCAAAGGTAGGTGGTCTGAAGCACTATCGGGCTGAAACGACGTCTCGTGCAGGCTTATTTTGCGCGAAGAAAATAAAAGGGGAGAAGAAGCTTTGATCAGAGAATAAAGGAGGGGGAGACCGCATGCGTAAAAAGGAGACCGACAAATACTTTTAAGGTAAGGGTTTTATAATATTAATTTATGAATTTATATATATAATTATTATTGAAGAAAATTTAAAAGAACATATTGGTAGAATGATATAAAATTTTAGAAGTATTCATGACGGATAATAATTTTGAGTGACTGAGCAATAAAATAGATCTATATTTAATTTTGTTTTAGCATAAGATTTTGTTATTGATAATATTTTATTAAAGAACAAAGAAGAGCATATTATTACTTATAATAATGGATTTAATAAAACACAAACTAATTATTTTTTCATGAGAAAAATATATCGTCGAGATTATATTAGATTGTAAGGTCATTCCAATAGAATATTTAAATATCCAACATCAATTATTGATTTTGGATTTTAAGAAGAATTGGAAGATGAAAAATACAACAAAATATTATCATAGAATTAAAAGATGGCACTTAAAAGATAAATAAATTATTTTTAAGAGTAAATTTCAAGATCATAAAATTTTGGATGTTCATGAAACTAAAACTATATGGGATAAATTAATGAGACAGTTAAACAAGTTACAAAAGATGTGTTTGAGAAATTAAAAGAAAAAACTCTTATGAATAAAAATAGCTGTGGTAGAATAATAAAGTGCAAGAAAACATAAAAAAAATAGAAAATTTTATAAATTAATTTAGTCATAAAAGCTTGGAGAATTAATATATATATATATATA
>JXCR01124285.1:4210-28973 GCA_002079205.1 Phalaenopsis hybrid cultivar | reverse complement strand
TAAACAACTGATGCACTACTACACAAAACAAACAAACATACAGTTTCCCCGCATTAGCTTTTTAATAAGTTGGACTAATTTTGATATAGACCAATTCCAGACATGGTTTTCCCGCAACAGTTTTTTATTAGTTGATCCATGTTTGATCAGATTCAGATTGGACCAATTTTAATATCATTGGGATAGTCTTGTATTTGATTATAAGTTTACTGAAATCAAAACTGTGGCTGATTTTTACTTGAATATTCATTACAAAATTCTTAAGATTCGTGCAAAATCATAAAATTTCATGATGGGATATGAATAAATAAGCCTCTAGCCAAACAATTTGATATTTTGATGGGCCAGAAGTTTACCTGTACTGTTTTGAAAAGCATCAAATTTTCCCCAAAATGTAGCGCAAATTTTATCAAATTAGTTGACAGCAAAAGCATTTGAAAGGGACTTTCAATCGTGTAGTCGAATCTGGCCGTTCAATCCGAATTCGGATTCTTTCCAAATATTCAAAGTCGGACCACATGGTCACCGTCCGATCTTACTGTCGGGTGATCCNCAGCGCAAATTTTATCAAATTAGTTGACAGCAAAAGCATTTGAAAGGGACTTTCAATCGTGTAGTCGAATCTAGCCGTTCAATCCCAATTCGGATTCTTTCCAAATATTCAAAGTCGGACCACATGGTCACCGTCCGATCTTACTGTCAGATGATCGACGGCTGAAATCAAACCATGAAGTTACTAGCAGAAAGACATGCATGTGATTGGCTCCAGAAGCGATGGACGGGCGAATCAAACTGGCGAAGCCCACACTTACTTTAAAATCCGTGCTTCTTGACTGCACACGTTTTAATGCAATTACACGGCACCAAATCATTACTGAAACATTTTTTTGTTGTGCCACTAGTACCAAGATTTTTCTTCCTAGCGAGGTGCGGTTGAAGACCAAAAGTCTAGCTTTCTCACTTGCAGAGGGAGTGTGGGAGGGAGAGGGAGAGGGGGAGGGAGGGAGCTGCNAAATCCGTGCTTCTTGACTGCACACGTTTTAATGCAATTACACGGCACCAAATCATTACTGAAACATTTTTTGTTGTGCCACTAGTACCAAGATTTTTCTTCCTAGCGAGGTGCGGTTGAAGACCAAAAGTCTAGCTTTCTCGCTTGCAGAGGGAGTGTGGGAGGGAGAGGGAGGGAGCTGTTGCGTCAAATCTCCTTCGTTTTCGGTATCCGCTCGACCGGAGCTTGGTGCAGTTCTGAGAAGGAGAGTGGGGTGGGAATCGGACGACGGCTTAGGGTTTTTTTGAGTTTGAGCTTTTGTTGGTACATAATGCATATGATGCGGCGGCTCAAGAGCTTTGCCTCGGGGCGGTCATCTATCTCCGATCTGGTGAGCTTTCCACCTCCCTTATGTCGTACTTGTTTCCGTGTGTTAGCTTCTTCTAATTGCTTTGTTTGTGGGAGGTCTCTATGCACTGCAGCTGGCTGGATGAAAGGTTCTTTTTAACCTTTTTTTGATTGGAAATTTCATTTCTTGACTACATAATTTAAAATTAAGCTATTAGGTTGTTGGCTTCTAGTGTTTGGCGAAGTTAATTTTCCTCTCTAGGGGGTGGCTTACTTGCTTTGTTTCAGTTTTTGTTAAATTGGGGGAGATTTGAAAGGGGATGGATTTTTGTTCCTCCTTTATTATTGATGGTTTATTTCTGGAGTGAGCTTAATGTGGTAAAGTTAGATCACTGAGCAGCAAACTGTGTACATGATCAGAGACGTGACAGGATTGGATATGCGTGGCAATAGACATGCCCAAATGTTCTGAAATTCTTACCTCACTATTTATTTCTAAAAAGCATCGGGCATATGCTGTTCTAGACATCGATTTTGTCCTTTTGATGTTTTGATTTTCTTGTTAAGTGCTGAATATGGGCTTTTAATAATGAATGTGAGAAAGCTTATGGATTTTAGATAAAGTAGGCATGAAAAATAAGTCTCTACTTCTTAGATAATACTAGCTTAATTAATGGGATTGTTTGATGTTTAAGTTTACTTTAATTTAGAGGCTAAACTTTGAATTTTCTGATTATGATAAAAATCGTTGTCATTGCTATCATCTTAGCATATCTCAAATATTGCTAAATTAGTATTCTTAAGTGAAAATAATGTTTGATAATTAGAAATTTAAAGTTATTCTCTTGCGGGTTGGACTTAAATATAATTTACATTAGATGTCATGAACTACTTTATAGTTTTGTTGTAAAAAGCATGTATGCTTTGTGTATTATGCCCTTAATATAGCCTACAATACTATATTGAATTTTAAGAACAAAAAACAGAGAAACATAGAGTAAGAAAATCATTATTAAGATTATGACTCCACATGTATTGTACAACTAATATAATCCAAAATTGTGTTAATGGTGAGATGGGCACTTGCCTAAGTGTTTGAGCAAGGCAAACAAAACCATAGTTACGTGAACACTTCATAGGTGGGCACCATGCATGAGATTTAGCGCAATTGAGAGTCATGCCTTTCTTGAATTCCTTTCCTATTTCAGCTTGCTATTCTGAAACATGCTTGAGCTTTGCTCAATCGTCTTGATTTGTAGCCCTAAGGCAGAGGACCGACATTCATAGAATGATAGTTGATACTCTTTAGTATTGACGAATTGCCGGGCCATTGAGTGTGCTATATGCGATTTCACAATGCTAAATACATATTCTATGATGAATCTTGTAATGTGTTTAAGAGGCCCATTTGTGGCTTATTGAAGGAGAAGGGGAAGTTAAAAAAATGTTTTTGGCATTTCTTGAATATTAAAAATCATGGAAGATCTAGAGAAAATAGAGCACTACAAGAATTTTATGGTACATTCCTTCTAATGAGGCGGGAATCCCACAAATAATATTTCAACATGTTTTTATTTTCTTTTTGTCTAGTTTTTGTTGGCCATAGGGCTTGACCCAATCATATTCATCCACCATGTATTTGAAATTACAATGTTTCATTATTCTATATAATTAAAGAAGACGGGGTTACAAAAATATGAGTAATTGCCTGTCATTTTGTTTTTATAACCTGAGTTGATAAACACATTGTAATAACTGAAAAATTAAAATAATAATAATAAAAATAATGTTGAGAAGCAGTTGTGTTGGTTCAAAATAATCGACAAGGAGGCTACACTAATTAGGAGATGGAAGAGGAAGTGGAGAAGGTTTCGAACATAACTGTTTGAACGAGTAATTTTATCGCATACAAAATAGAGAGAGGGGGGATATATATATATATAGAGAGAGGGGGGATATATATATATATATATAGAGAGAGAGAGAGAGAGAGAGAGAGAGAGAGAGAGAGAGAGAGAGTCAGAGTAATGTGAGGGAGATCGAAGTCAACTATGGGGGAGGATTTACCTGTGGGTGATGAGCTGAGGTGACCATGCCGAAATCAAGCTCGAGAGAGAAGACTCATGAACTAGCATCCAGGATGCTGCGTACGAGCTTGTCACCTGTGAGGAGGAGATTGATGCAGCTTGTGGGGTTGGAGACTCGTGTAGGACGTGTGTTCGCATGTGACTCACAAAGTAGATGAACAGTCCAAGAGCTGAACCAAGTGAGAAATTGTCAACTTTTATTGGTGGAGAACAATATAATTGAGAGAGTTGATTGAGGAAGGAGCAAGAAAAGAATTATTTTATGTACTAAATAGAGGAGAAACTAAATGTTAAGGGTGATGAAAATCATCAAAATGATCAAGTGAGTAATTACATTCCCACTTTGTATTAATCATAGTTTAAATTATATGCATTAATTAATTCATATAATTTCAATTAAGATCATATTTAAAGGGTTTAGTTCATGGAAGTAATTGATAGAATTTAATTAAATATCAATTTCATTATAAGTTGCACAAACTTTATAAATCATGTTAAAAATATCTGAAATACTGTAATCACTTTAAAGGTTTAGAATATATGTAAAGGATTGAAAGAAATATGACGATTATCTGACGAAATAAATAATCATGTTATTTAATGAGTCATCCTTTTATGATACTAACTGTGGGATACAATTATACCTGTGCACGAAAAAAAAATATTGTACATTAGTCTATATAAATTTTTGACGGTTCTCTTTAGTAACTTGTTAAATGCAATGTAAATGCAAAAATTATAAAGATTTCTAAATAAAGAAGTATAAATATGAACATGTGAAAGCCTTAATAAAAAATTAAATAGCATTGTTTAATCTTGTTAAATTGCACATGTTTTACTGCTATGCATAATAATTAATAAAATGTAGAACTATAATCAGTCAGAAAGTTTAACTTATTTTATTTTTTAAATGTTTCTTTATGAAGAAAACTCAATTAAATTAAGAATATATTTATTGAAAAAAGGATCATATGAAAATATGTATCAGAGAATATTATCTCTATGTTTAGTTTTTTTTTGTATTTGTATTGTTTCACACAAGATGTACTTATATGTTTGATTTAGTTGATGTTTTACAGAGTTTATGATTTAATGGCTCTTTGAATATTGGATGTTATTTTATATTGTCATGTATATATTATGTATCTCTACCGCATGACTGTTTATTCTTGCACTAAAAATTTCAAGCTCTTGGAATGGGTTGTGTCACAGATATATTAATCATGTTACAATGATTAAATAACAATTGATCTGAGATAATAACTGGGCTAAAATGGTCCTATGCCCATCAGGGGTGGACTCAGGTAGCCCCCTCTCTAATTCAGATTTTTACTAATACGAAAGTGTAATTTGGCCTTTTGCCCCTCCTAAAATATTACTTTGCCCTTAGTATCCCTTGTCCCTCCCATGTTGGGTCTAGGGGGACAATTTACCCCTCCCCCCACCCCGTTCGAAAAGGAGGCTGGTTCCGCCCTTGATGCCCATAGCTTGATTAAAACAACAGTTAGTGGTAATCAACGACAATTGCTGGTATTCTTTGACTTTAAATTTTCTCCAAGGGTATGTGTGTCTTTTAGCTTTTCCCCTTGTGATGAAAATGTGATCCTCTTTATAGAATTATAGTAGGAGCATTTAGATAAGTTTAGTTGAAATTTCAAAAAAAACATTATCTGACTGTCCATGTCAAATACTTTGATTATATGTTATTTTTTTAGCATTTAAGTTTCCCAATGATCACAAAATTGTTGGTCTTAGGCTCAGTAGTTTTCTCTTATCGAGTCGCGCTTGATTCAATGTCGACTATAAGCATATGAAATTCAATGGATTTAGCCTTTCAATTAATGTTTTGAAGATTCTAATTATACTTTAAGTGATTGATTTAAATTCATTTGGACTTTAGATTTGACTGTTTTCAGTGATGTTAGGTTTGTATCATATAGACGTTTTGAATTCTGCATACAGATGATCATTAATTTGTTTTTGAAAGTTTTTAATTTGAGAATTGTATCAAGATTTGTTGATATGACTTATATTCAAGTCATTAAAGATATGTATGCTAGAGCTATTATTAGTGTTTGAACAGGAGGATTGGCCAAGTATTTTCCTATTTTAGTTGGATTACATCAGGGATCAGCTTTAAAGTCATATCTTTTTGCTTTAGTTATGGATGCTCTTATTAAACATTTACTGGAGGATGTACCTTGGTGTTTGCTTTTTGCTGATGATATTCTTCTTATGGATCTTGTTCAAGAAAAACTTGAATTATGGAGGCCTTGATTGGAGTCTAAAAGCCTTCGTTTGAGTAGATCAAAATCTAATTACTTGCAATGTAATTTTAGTTGTAGTAGTTCTAGTGGAAAAGTTGTAACCATGGGTAATCAAATCATTAAGAGGTGTGAACAGTTTAGATATCTCGAGTCTGTTATTCAATGTTATGGTGATATAGATGGGGATGCTATTAGCAGAATTCAAGTTGGTTGGTTAAAGTGGAGAATGAATTTATCGGGCCTATTTTGTGATATAAATGTATCGCTTGGACGTAAAAGGAAAATTTTATAAGATGTCTGCAATGCTTTATGGCGCAGAATGTTGGCCTTTAAAAGAGAAGCATAAAACAAATTTACNATTAAAGATATGTATGCTAGAGCTATTATTAGTGTTCGAACAGGAGGATTGACCAAGTATTTTCCTATTTCAGTTGGATTACATCAGGGATTAGCTTTAAAGTCATATCTTTTTGCTTTAGTTATGGATGCTCTTATTAAACATTTACTGGAGGATGTACCTTGGTGTTTGCTTTTTGCTGATGATATTCTTCTTATGGATCTTGTTCAAGAAAAACTTGAATTATGGAGGTCTTGATTGGAGTCTAAAAGCCTTCGTTTGAGTAGATCTAAAACTAAATACTTGCAATGTAATTTTAGTTGTAGTAGTTCTAGTGGAAGAGTTGTAACCATGGGTAATCAAATCATTAAGTGGTGTGAACAATTTAGATATCTCGGGTCTGTTGTTCAATGTTACAGTGATATAGATGGGGATGCTATTAGTAGAATTCAAGTTGGTTGGTTAAAGTGGAGAAGGAATTTATCGGGCTTATTGTGTGATAGAAATTTATCGTTTGGACTTAAAGGAAAATTTTATAAGATGTTTGCAATGCTTTATGGCACAGAATGTTGGCCTTTAAAAGAGAAGCATAAAACAAATTTATGTGTTGCTGAGATGAGAATTCTTAGGTGGATGAATGGCTCGACACTTAGACAAAATGCGCAATGAATATATTCATGATAAGGTGGGTGTAACTCTAGCGGCGAACAAGACTAGAGAGAGTCGTCTTTGACGGTTTGGTTATATTAAACTTCAACCATCTGATGATCCAATTAGGAGAGTAGATGTTTTAGATCCGACTTATGTTAAGAAAGGTAGGGGTAGATCTAAAAAGACTTGGGCTTATTGTATAAAAAATGACCTTAATCTATTAGAATTAAATGAAAATATGACATTTAATAGAATGCAATGAAGAAAATGGATTCATGTAGCCGACCCCACTTAGCTGAATAAAGGCTTGTTGTTGGTGGTGTTGTTTTTGTATCAAGATTTGTGCTTAAATAGATGGGTTTTTTACTTTATATTAATTATATTACTATTCCTTCTAAAATTTAAGTTTTCTCCGAGACCCCATAGTATGTTAGCATGATTGGAAGCTTTTTATGAGTTTTTAGGCATGATACAAGGGAGATTCTGTCATTTATGATGACTTCTAAATCCCCTTTACCCAAATGGATCTGGAGCTTCAAAAAGTTCAATCCTATGGTGGGCTGGATGTATATTTTCTTCACAAAGTGTGAATGATAATGGACTTAAAGCTTGTTATGATGAAATGCCTAGGTTTATCTCCATTTTGATTCGATTGATGGATCCTGGAAGTTCACTATGAGCTCACAAGAAACTTCTTTTCACATTGTAATTGTTGAGGTGGATTGGTTGAGTTGTGCGATCAAAACAATTAGGAAGCGGTATTGCTGTTGGTCATTCTTAGGTTTAGGGAGTTTGGGAGAGGGAAGAGATGGCTTGCGAAGATCTATGGAGCTTTGGGAAAGGAAAAAGGTGCAAGAGATTAGGATAATTCACCCTACATGGCTTTGTGCATAATCCTCTCTTTTACGATAATGCCCTTGCCCAACTCGCCTAAGCTGGGCATTGACCATCCTCCCCTCTAACAGTGAGGAATGAAGGGCTAGGATGAGTGAAGCTGCCCTTGAGAGCTTGAACGGCTGGAGGCAGCAAAATGGCTAGTGAGGTGGCTAGGAGGATCACCTCCTTTTGGCTACCCCAAGGAGGGCCTAGCTTTCGGTCCTGGTCAAGCTACTTTTGGGGAGATCCTATGTAGTTAAGAAGGGCTATTAAGGAGGCCAATTTGGGAAGACCTAGCTAGGTTGACCAAATTTGAAATTAGATGGGCCGAGTTAGCCTAATTGATGCACCGAGGTGAACTCATTGGCTCAAGCCAGGTCTAGGTTGGTCCTTTAATTTCCTAATTGGCTTAAGATTAAATTTAATGAGGTAGTCTTTGTTAATTCCATATGCTCACATAGGTTCATTTGGGTGAATTGAAGTCGAGGCCCACTTTGGGCCAATTTGGGTATATTGACCATGGTTTTGAGTTCAATTAATTAGGATATCACCTAGGGAGGTGTCTAGACTAGTTCTATTAAATTGCACTATTCAAACAGCTCAGCATTGGCTCATATGGGCTAAAATTCAAGTTCCTTCAAGTGCTTGATGGAGCCATGTAAAAAAAATAAATCAAAAGCAATATTATAGGTCATGTGATGGGAAATGAAGATTCAAGATTGTCATCATTTGGAATGAATATATTTTAATATTCCAAATTCCATCAACAAAACAACTACTCCGGACCTGAAAATCTGCATGTAGCAAGTTGCTTTGGCTTCTGGCTCTGAGCATACTAAGTGCTTACTTTGTATTGAAATGGTTGTTTCACTGGTTAACAATTTAATTGATAGATAGGACCTCCAAAATCCATGAATCTAGTGGTTGCATGGTCTCCAACATAAAGAAGCGCCAAGAAATCTTATTTATTTTAATTATCTTTACATTTTTAATGATCATGGATAAGTAATTTGGCAAGTCGGCTTCAATCATTAATGAACAATATGAATGAGTCACAATCTATACTCTAAAATCCACAAAACTTGGTATCAGTAGAAATGAAAGTTGTGCTTTCGTGGTCATAAGGAAGTCATCACCAAATATCATTATGTTTTTTTTTAAATAACGAACTTTCCCCATGTGCAGCCCAATTTGTGTTACCCTTCATAAACACTTGAATTATTGAATGGTCTTCTGCAATCTCTCTAGTAATCAGTTTTGTATTCTTGCACTTCTTGAATTGGCTTATATAATTTTTGTCATTACTACTTTATTGAATGCCATATCAGTCAAATCTTTTAACCCCTTACAATAATTGTACTTGATCTAGACTTATGACTCCCAACTCCTGTCTATTGTAAGCCAACGACAAATAAAATGACAAGCAGGAACGTCCATGTATATTGAAAAAAGAAAAGCTATTATTGAATAAAATGACATGATTTTCTAAAAACCACAATTTTACCTTGTACTAATTATATAGTTTCCTTAATGATTAATAAAATAAAATGCATTTTTTTAACAGCATGCTTCCTGTTGTAGGCTGGTTTGTCTTTCAGTTTTTTTCTCTTATTTTCTGTTAGCGGATGGTTTCATTCTCTACTACTGATTCCTCCTTTTTGAGGCAATAACTAAATCACTATTTTTTTCCTCTTTGGATTGCTGCACACTATTGAAATATAATTTAAATTCAAGGATAACATACTCAAAATTGAACTCTTCTATTGACCCATGGGAGATCATTGTCTACATATGCTCCCATGGGCTTTGGAGGAGAGCTTTGAAATGATATTAGGAAGGCTTGGAAAACTAGTGAGAAGTAGTTCTTAGCGATAAGAATTGTGTGAACTAAATGCTAGCTGGCTAGCTGGTAAACAAGAGAATAAGCTTATTTCTGAGACTACATAAAAAAATACAAAGCACTGTGATACACAAGACATGAAGCATGTATAGGAAGTCACCTAGACATAAGAAATTCATCAATACTATCTTACACAATAAATAATTTTAATTTGATTTAACTGGATTTTGTGACGTGTTTGTGCACTACAAAAGCTATAAAAACATGTAAATTGAATTAGTGACTTGTGATGGTTCTTTCTCAAGACATTACAGAAGAGAACAACCGCCACATAATCATGTGATGCAGTTGACCTTGTCATAGGTTATGATGCAAACTTTTATATGATTCGGGCTGATCGAATCTGAAGTTATGGAACCATACAGATGATACTCTAAAAGGAAAAAAAAATATCATAAAAAATGAAAAATGGCGACATAAACAAATCAAGGCATGTGACAAACATTACTTGTGAAGCGGTCCAAGGATTCCAATATTTCTCATGGAAAATTTGTCCAAGAAATTGACTAGTAGCTGGATCCATTCACAGAGAAGTCTAAATTCTTCTCATTTTGTAATCTTCAACCTTGTCCACTGTGTTCCCTTTCTCTTAGGTTTTGGGTAGCAATACAACAATGCTTAGCAAAGAGTAACGGGGAAATAAGACATCATCAGTTGGTGCTGCTGATGGTTTATTTCACAGCAATGAAGTGGGATAGAAGGAGAACAGGCTTAGCGGAACAAAATGAAAAATTCTAAAATGAACCATCTGTTGAATACCGAGATTATGAGGATGAATTGGAAAATAAATGATTGATTGGAGAGCGATGAATAATGATTTGTAGGTTAGTCATGACAAAATCTATCATTCTATCTTTAATTTAGGTGGTGAAGAGAGAAATTGATACTCTAGGATTTTAGGGAGAATAAGAAAGAAGGAAATAAAAAGATGTTCTAAATGTGTGCGCAGGGGTATGGAAAGTGGATTACTTTTTTGCTGTAGGATGACGATTAACAAATTTAATTGGGTGCTTAATTGCATTTGTTTTTAAATTTATATAGAAGGATAATTAATTTTTTGTGTCTTGTTACTTTTGTCCTGGAAAAAAAAAAACTTTTGTTGCAGTGTCTGGTTTTATGAATTCCGTTTCTGAAGTGCATGGTATTTTACTCGTGAGATTATACCACCTCCCAATCTCCTTAGCCTAATGATGTGGCAAAAAGGAAAAACATAACCCTTAAAGAAATAATGAATGCAATGTTTACCGAGTTCAGGCGCACTTAATAATTTTTTGAGGGAAGCCATTATTTGTGCTTGGCATTGGCATCTTAAGTTTGATTTTGTTATGGGATTCATTGGATTTGTGACCAGTTATGCCAAAAAATGTATACGCTTTAAAATTTATTTGGACAATCATTGTGCAATTATATGTACCTATATGCATCTCTCATCTTTATGTTTATTAGAGCATTATTAATGATGTCAAAATCTTTTTATTATCACATTTGAGATGAAAATTTTATCTAAAGTCAATGCTATGTTGAGAACTAAATCATCTAAATTTAGCAATACCTTTGACATGCTAGAAGAGCAATTTGTTGAGAATATATTGAGAAAATTGGAACACATGATACTAAGCCTATTAGTGAAGCGGGTGCTTCCTGATACAGTATCGCAGGAATAGTTATTATGGGAGATGCGCCTAATGCTGTTTTCCTTTATTATGCTTTATTTCCTATTATTTATCATTTTTTAGTCATTTCCTACATTTGTATTGTATTAGGATTTGGAAGTCAATTGTTCATGTATTTTGTTTAGGACAACCATCAGCAGTTCTCCCTTTAAGGGCTGTATCCAAGGGATTGGGTGGTGCTCTGGCTGTATCACTCTCCCGAGGTGGTGATTATCTTGCCTATTCCCTTCGCATCCCTCTCGCTTTGCCTCCATGCATTCACTCTCGCTGCAGCTCGCCTTGACAATAGTTCTATTGTTGTTTTTCTACCGTTTCCTTGCCATCCAGTCCTTTTCCTCGCTGCCCCTGTCCAGGATCGTCTTCCTTTGGCTGTACGACAACCCACCTCATCCCCTGTCGCCGTTCTAGCCCTCCATCCTCGCTGCTATCGCCTCCAGCTTGTTGCCAACCTTGTTGCCATCCTCTCAGCAACCCACATAACCCTTCCCATTGACTGCCGCACCTAGCCTTGTAGCCTCCCCCACGAGCTAGAGAGTCGCCGAATAGTTTCTGTCCACGTCCTTGTTGCAGCTGCAGTCGTTTCCATNCTCGCTGCCCCTGTCCAGGATCGTCTTCCTTTGGCTGTACGACAACCCACCTCATCCCCTGTCGCCGTTCCAACCCTCCATCCTCGCTGCTATCGCCTCCAGCTTGTTGCCAACCTTGTTGCCATCCTCTCAGCAGCCCACATAACCCTTCCCATTGACGGCCACACCTAGCCTTGTAGCCTCCCCCACGAGCTAGAGAGTCACCGAATAGTTTCTGTCCACGTCCTTGTTGCAGCTGCAGTCGTTTCCACNGTATCAAGATTTGTTGATATGACTTATATTCAAGTCATTAAAGATATGTATGCTAGAGCTATTATTAGTGTTTGAACAGGAGGATTGGCCAAGTATTTTCCTATTTTAGTTGGATTACATCAGGGATCAGCTTTAAAGTCATATCTTTTTGCTTTAGTTATGGATGCTCTTATTAAACATTTACTGGAGGATGTACCTTGGTGTTTGCTTTTTGCTGATGATATTCTTCTTATGGATCTTGTTCAAGAAAAACTTGAATTATGGAGGCCTTGATTGGAGTCTAAAAGCCTTCGTTTGAGTAGATCTAAATCTAATTACTTGCAATGTAATTTTAGTTGTAGTAGTTCTAGTGGAAAAGTTGTAACCATGGGTAATCAAATCATTAAGAGGTGTGAACAGTTTAGATATCTCGAGTCTGTTATTCAATGTTATGGTGATATAGATGGGGATGCTATTAGCAGAATTCAAGTTGGTTGGTTAAAGTGGAGAATGAATTTATCGGGCCTATTTTGTGATATAAATGTATCGCTTGGACTTAAAAGGAAAATTTTATAAGATGTCNGGGCTAAAATGGTCCTATGCCCATCAGGGGTGGACTCAGGTAGCCCCCTCTCTAATTCAGATTTTTACTAATACGAAAGTGTAATTTGGCCTTTTGCCCCTCCTAAAATATTACTTTGCCCTTAGTATCCCTTGTCCCTCCCATGTTGGGTCNGGGCTAAAATGGTCCTATGCCCATCAGGGGTGGACTCAGGTAGCCCCCTCTCTAATTCAGATTTTTACTAATGCGAAAGTGTAATTTGGCCTTTTGCCCCTCCTAAAATATTACTTTGCCCTTAGTTTCCCTTGTCCCTCCCATGTTGGGTATAGGGGGACAATTTACCCCTCCCCCCACCCCGTTCGAAAAGGAGGCTGGTTCCGCCCTTGATGCCCATAGCTTGATTAAAACAACAGTTAGTGGTAATCAACGACAATTGCTGGTATTCTTTGACTTTAAATTTTCTCCAAGGGTATGTGTGTCTTTTAGCTTTTCCCCTTGTGATGAAAATGTGATCCTCTTTATAGAATTATAGTAGGAGCATTTAGATAAGTTTAGTTGAAATTTCAAAAAAAACATTATCTGACTGTCCATGTCAAATACTTTGATTATATGTTATTTTTTTAGCATTTAAGTTTCCCAATGATCACAAAATTGNATGAAAATGTGATCCTCTTTATAGAATTATAGTAGGAGCATTTAGATAAGTTTAGTTGAAATTTCAAAAAAATCATTATCTGACTGTCCATGTCAAATACTTTGATTATAGATTATTTTTTTAGCATTTAAGTTTCCCAATGATCACAAAATTGATTGGTCTTAGGTTCAGTAGTTTTCTCTTATCGAGCCGCGCTTGATTCAATGTCGACTATAAGCATATGAAATTCAATGAATTTAGCCTTTCAATTAATGTTTTGATGTTTCTAATTATACTTTAAGTGATTGATTTAAACTCATTTGGACTTTAGATTCGACTGTTTTCAGTGATGTTAGGTTCGTATCATATAGACGTTTTGAATTCTGCATACAAATGATCATTAATTTGTTTTTGAAAGTTTTTAATTTGAGAATTGTATCAAGATTTGTTGATATGACTTATATTCAAGTCATTAAAGATATGTATGCTAGAGCTATTATTAGTGTTCGAACAGGAGGATTGACCAAGTATTTTCCTATTTCAATTGGATTACATCAGGGATCAGCTTTAAAGTCATATCATTTTGCTTTAGTTATGGATGCTCTTATTAAACATTTACTGGAGGATGTACCTTGGTGTTTGGTTTTTGCTGATGATATTCTTCTTATGGATAGGATAGAGAAAGAGTTCAAGAAAAACTTGAATTATGGAGGTCTTCATTGGAGTCTAAAAGCCTTCGTTTGAGTAGATCTAAAACTAAATACTTGCAATGTAATTTTAGTTGTAGTAGTTCTAGTGGAAGAGTTGTAACCATGGGTAATCAAATCATTAAGTGGTGTGAACAATTTAGATATCTCGGGTCTGTTGTTCAATGTTACAGTGATATAGATGGGGATGCTATTAGTAGAATTCAAGTTGGTTGGTTAAAGTGGAGAAGGAATTTATCGGGCTTATTGTGTGATAGAAATTTATCGTTTGGACTTAAAGGAAAATTTTATAAGATGTTTGCAATGCTTTATGGCACAGAATGTTGGCCTTTAAAAGAGAAGCATAAAACAAATTTATGTGTTGCTGAGATGAGAATTCTTAGGTGGATGAATGGCTCGACACTTAGACAAAATGCGCAATGAATATATTCATGATAAGGTGGGTGTAACTCTAGCGGCGAACAAGACTAGAGAGAGTCGTCTTTGACGGTTTGGTTATATTAAACTTCAACCATCTGATGATCCAATTAGGAGAGTAGATGTTTTAGATCCGACTTATGTTAAGAAAGGTAGGGGTAGATCTAAAAAGACTTGGGCTTATTGTATAAAAAATGACCTTAATCTATTAGAATTAAATGAAAATATGACATTTAATAGAATGCAATGAAGAAAATGGATTCATGTAGCCGACCCCACTTAGCTGAATAAAGGCTTGTTGTTGGTGGTGTTGTTTTTGTATCAAGATTTGTGCTTAAATAGATGGGTTTTTTACTTTATATTAATTATATTACTATTCCTTCTAAAATTTAAGTTTTCTCCGAGACCCCATAGTATGTTAGCATGATTGGAAGCTTTTTATGAGTTTTTAGGCATGATACAAGGGAGATTCTGTCATTTATGATGACTTCTAAATCCCCTTTACCCAAATGGATCTGGAGCTTCAAAAAGTTCAATCCTATGGTGGGCTGGATGTATATTTTCTTCACAAAGTGTGAATGATAATGGACTTAAAGCTTGTTATGATGAAATGCCTAGGTTTATCTCCATTTTGATTCGATTGATGGATCCTGGAAGTTCACTATGAGCTCACAAGAAACTTCTTTTCACATTGTAATTGTTGAGGTGGATTGGTTGAGTTGTGCGATCAAAACAATTAGGAAGCGGTATTGCTGTTGGTCATTCTTAGGTTTAGGGAGTTTGGGAGAGGGAAGAGATGGCTTGCGAAGATCTATGGAGCTTTGGGAAAGGAAAAAGGTGCAAGAGATTAGGATAATTCACCCTACATGGCTTTGTGCATAATCCTCTCTTTTACGATAATGCCCTTGCCCAACTCGCCTAAGCTGGGCATTGACCATCCTCCCCTCTAACAGTGAGGAATGAAGGGCTAGGATGAGTGAAGCTGCCCTTGAGAGCTTGAACGGCTGGAGGCAGCAAAATGGCTAGTGAGGTGGCTAGGAGGATCACCTCCTTTTGGCTACCCCAAGGAGGGCCTAGCTTTCGGTCCTGGTCAAGCTACTTTTGGGGAGATCCTATGTAGTTAAGAAGGGCTATTAAGGAGGCCAATTTGGGAAGACCTAGCTAGGTTGACCAAATTTGAAATTAGATGGGCCGAGTTAGCCTAATTGATGCACCGAGGTGAACTCATTGGCTCAAGCCAGGTCTAGGTTGGTCCTTTAATTTCCTAATTGGCTTAAGATTAAATTTAATGAGGTAGTCTTTGTTAATTCCATATGCTCACATAGGTTCATTTGGGTGAATTGAAGTCGAGGCCCACTTTGGGCCAATTTGGGTATATTGACCATGGTTTTGAGTTCAATTAATTAGGATATCACCTAGGGAGGTGTCTAGACTAGTTCTATTAAATTGCACTATTCAAACAGCTCAGCATTGGCTCATATGGGCTAAAATTCAAGTTCCTTCAAGTGCTTGATGGAGCCATGTAAAAAAAATAAATCAAAAGCAATATTATAGGTCATGTGATGGGAAATGAAGATTCAAGATTGTCATCATTTGGAATGAATATATTTTAATATTCCAAATTCCATCAACAAAACAACTACTCCGGACCTGAAAATCTGCATGTAGCAAGTTGCTTTGGCTTCTGGCTCTGAGCATACTAAGTGCTTACTTTGTATTGAAATGGTTGTTTCACTGGTTAACAATTTAATTGATAGATAGGACCTCCAAAATCCATGAATCTAGTGGTTGCATGGTCTCCAACATAAAGAAGCGCCAAGAAATCTTATTTATTTTAATTATCTTTACATTTTTAATGATCATGGATAAGTAATTTGGCAAGTCGGCTTCAATCATTAATGAACAATATGAATGAGTCACAATCTATACTCTAAAATCCACAAAACTTGGTATCAGTAGAAATGAAAGTTGTGCTTTCGTGGTCATAAGGAAGTCATCACCAAATATCATTATGTTTTTTTTTAAATAACGAACTTTCCCCATGTGCAGCCCAATTTGTGTTACCCTTCATAAACACTTGAATTATTGAATGGTCTTCTGCAATCTCTCTAGTAATCAGTTTTGTATTCTTGCACTTCTTGAATTGGCTTATATAATTTTTGTCATTACTACTTTATTGAATGCCATATCAGTCAAATCTTTTAACCCCTTACAATAATTGTACTTGATCTAGACTTATGACTCCCAACTCCTGTCTATTGTAAGCCAACGACAAATAAAATGACAAGCAGGAACGTCCATGTATATTGAAAAAAGAAAAGCTATTATTGAATAAAATGACATGATTTTCTAAAAACCACAATTTTACCTTGTACTAATTATATAGTTTCCTTAATGATTAATAAAATAAAATGCATTTTTTTAACAGCATGCTTCCTGTTGTAGGCTGGTTTGTCTTTCAGTTTTTTTCTCTTATTTTCTGTTAGCGGATGGTTTCATTCTCTACTACTGATTCCTCCTTTTTGAGGCAATAACTAAATCACTATTTTTTTCCTCTTTGGATTGCTGCACACTATTGAAATATAATTTAAATTCAAGGATAACATACTCAAAATTGAACTCTTCTATTGACCCATGGGAGATCATTGTCTACATATGCTCCCATGGGCTTTGGAGGAGAGCTTTGAAATGATATTAGGAAGGCTTGGAAAACTAGTGAGAAGTAGTTCTTAGCGATAAGAATTGTGTGAACTAAATGCTAGCTGGCTAGCTGGTAAACAAGAGAATAAGCTTATTTCTGAGACTACATAAAAAAATACAAAGCACTGTGATACACAAGACATGAAGCATGTATAGGAAGTCACCTAGACATAAGAAATTCATCAATACTATCTTACACAATAAATAATTTTAATTTGATTTAACTGGATTTTGTGACGTGTTTGTGCACTACAAAAGCTATAAAAACATGTAAATTGAATTAGTGACTTGTGATGGTTCTTTCTCAAGACATTACAGAAGAGAACAACCGCCACATAATCATGTGATGCAGTTGACCTTGTCATAGGTTATGATGCAAACTTTTATATGATTCGGGCTGATCGAATCTGAAGTTATGGAACCATACAGATGATACTCTAAAAGGAAAAAAAAATATCATAAAAAATGAAAAATGGCGACATAAACAAATCAAGGCATGTGACAAACATTACTTGTGAAGCGGTCCAAGGATTCCAATATTTCTCATGGAAAATTTGTCCAAGAAATTGACTAGTAGCTGGATCCATTCACAGAGAAGTCTAAATTCTTCTCATTTTGTAATCTTCAACCTTGTCCACTGTGTTCCCTTTCTCTTAGGTTTTGGGTAGCAATACAACAATGCTTAGCAAAGAGTAACGGGGAAATAAGACATCATCAGTTGGTGCTGCTGATGGTTTATTTCACAGCAATGAAGTGGGATAGAAGGAGAACAGGCTTAGCGGAACAAAATGAAAAATTCTAAAATGAACCATCTGTTGAATACCGAGATTATGAGGATGAATTGGAAAATAAATGATTGATTGGAGAGCGATGAATAATGATTTGTAGGTTAGTCATGACAAAATCTATCATTCTATCTTTAATTTAGGTGGTGAAGAGAGAAATTGATACTCTAGGATTTTAGGGAGAATAAGAAAGAAGGAAATAAAAAGATGTTCTAAATGTGTGCGCAGGGGTATGGAAAGTGGATTACTTTTTTGCTGTAGGATGACGATTAACAAATTTAATTGGGTGCTTAATTGCATTTGTTTTTAAATTTATATAGAAGGATAATTAATTTTTTGTGTCTTGTTACTTTTGTCCTGGAAAAAAAAAAACTTTTGTTGCAGTGTCTGGTTTTATGAATTCCGTTTCTGAAGTGCATGGTATTTTACTCGTGAGATTATACCACCTCCCAATCTCCTTAGCCTAATGATGTGGCAAAAAGGAAAAACATAACCCTTAAAGAAATAATGAATGCAATGTTTACCGAGTTCAGGCGCACTTAATAATTTTTTGAGGGAAGCCATTATTTGTGCTTGGCATTGGCATCTTAAGTTTGATTTTGTTATGGGATTCATTGGATTTGTGACCAGTTATGCCAAAAAATGTATACGCTTTAAAATTTATTTGGACAATCATTGTGCAATTATATGTCCCTATATGCATCTCTCATCTTTATGTTTATTAGAGCATTATTAATGCTGTCAAAATCTTTTTATTATCAAGCCTATTAGTGA
Source organism: Phalaenopsis hybrid cultivar (assembly GCA_002079205.1). NCBI lineage: Eukaryota > Viridiplantae > Streptophyta > Magnoliopsida > Asparagales > Orchidaceae > Phalaenopsis > Phalaenopsis hybrid cultivar. Next base: position 10,446 of record JXCR01124285.1, on the reverse strand, counting down.
AGCGGGTGCTTCCTGATACAGTATCGTGGGAATAGTTATTATGGGAGATGCGCCTAATGCTGTTTTCCTTTATTATGCTTTATTTCCTATTATTTATCATTTTTTTAGTCATTTCCTACATTTGTATTGTATTAGGATTTGGAAGTCAATTGTTCATGTGTTTTGTTTAGGACAACCATCAGCGNGGGTATGGAAAGTGGATTACTTTTTTGCTGTAGGATGACGATTAACAAATTTAATTGGGTGCTTAATTGCATTTGTTTTTAAATTTATATAGAAGGATAATTAATTTTTTGTGTCTTGTTACTTTTGTCCTGNGCTCTAGGATGACGATTAACAAATTTAATTGGGTGCTTAATTGCATGTGTTTTTAAATTTATATAGAAGGATAATTAATTTTTTGTGTCTTGTTACTTTTGTCCTAGAAAAAAAAAAACTTTTGTTGCAGTGTCTGGTTTTATGAATTCCGTTTCTGAAGTGCATGGTATTTTACTCGTGAGATTATACCACCTCCCAATCTCCTTAGCCTAATGATGTGGCAAAAAGGAAAAACATAACCCTTAAAGAAATAATGAATGCAATGTTTACCGAGTTCAGGCGCACTTAATAATTTTTTGAGGGAAGCCATTATTTGTGCTTGGCATTGGCATCTTAAGTTTGATTTTGTTATGGGATTCATTGGATTTGTGACCAGTTATGCCAAAAAATGTATACGCTTTAAAATTTATTTGGACAATCATTGTGCAATTATATGTCCCTATATGCATCTCTCATCTTTATGTTTATTAGAGCATTATTAATGCTGTCAAAATCTTTTTATTATCAAGCCTATTAGTGAAGCGGGTGCTTCCTGATACAGTATCGTGGGAATAGTTATTATGGGAGATGCGCCTAATGCTGTTTTCCTTTATTATGCTTTATTTCCTATTATTTATCATTTTTTTAGTCATTTCCTACATTTGTATTGTATTAGGATTTGGAAGTCAATTGTTCATGTGTTTTGTTTAGGACAACCATCAGCAGTTCTCCCTTTAAGGGCTGTATCCAAGGGATTGGGTGGTGCTCTGGCTGTATCACTCTCCCGAGGTGGTGATTATCTTGCCTATTCCCTTCGCATCCCTCTCGCTTTGCCTCCATGCATTCACTCTCGCTGCAGCTCGCCTTGACAATAGTTCTATTGTTGTTTTTCTACCGTTTCCTTGCCATCCAGTCCTTTTCCTCGCTGCCCCTGTCCAGGATCGTCTTCCTTTGGCTGTACGACAACCCACCTCATCCCCTGTCGCCGTTCCAACCCTCCATCCTCGCTGCTATCGCCTCCAGCTTGTTGCCAACCTTGTTGCCATCCTCTCAGCAGCCCACATAACCCTTCCCATTGACGGCCACACCTAGCCTTGTAGCCTCCCCCACGAGCTAGAGAGTCACCGAATAGTTTCTGTCCACGTCCTTGTTGCAGCTGCAGTCGTTTCCATCCTTCCCCCTTACTGCTATTAGCTTGGACAACCCTCACACATCGTCCTCCGGCTGTCTACTTGCTGTCCAATCTCGAAAAACTGTTGCCTTGTTGTTTTTTTCTTGCCAACCATCTTTTCCACGCTCGCGCTACATTCCTAATTCTCATCGACTACCACTACCACCCAGGATCCACCCTTGTTGAGTGTTTGTGTCGTGTTAGTTGCTGTTTTTTCTATTTTAGTGTCTCTGATTGTAACTTTTATTTGCTTTTGAGTAATAATATATGCTTTTGCGCTTTTGGGTTAACTCTAACATCATTTGGTATCACAGTGAGCCTAACCCTATTATTATCTTAGGGTTTCTAGAATTCGTCATACCCCAAACCTATCTTCACATAAAATTTTTCCCTCACCCTACATCGCCCTTGCCTCCCTCCACATATCCACACCCAAAATGTAGTCACACTGCTAGGGAGATTATCGACGAAAGTCTGATCGAGGGAAAATGACACGATGTCGTTCATGAAGAATTCACAAATAGGTGTCCAAGAGAATTTTAAGGAAGATATGTAGTGAGAAACTTGCAAATGACAACCAAGGCTTACCACCTTCGAGAGGAGGCAATTTGGATAGGCCACCCGTAGCCACAATGGTGACTTGCTAGATCAAATAAATAGAATAAATTACTTGTACCATGCGGATTCCCGGGATGAAGAATCTCTACCCTGAAAATATGACCTTAAATATTTGAGAAGCCAAAATTTTGAAGCAAAGACGAACTTGCCATATTTCGACAACCACATGAATTCATAAGACTTTATCGAGTGGCTCTGGATCTTGGAATGTGTTTTTGAGTGTTAGGACGTCCTACCAGACGTAATGATTAAGCTAGCAGTCAACAAGCTAAGAAAGAGTGCATTCTTTTGGTGACAAAATTTGAAGTGTCTATGCCAGCATGAGGGAAAAGATAAAATTAGGACCTGGTTCAAGATGAAACGAGAGATACAACGCTAGATCCTACCAATTCATTACAAGCCAAACGTTCAAACCCTAGCTTCAGAAGTGGAGACCGCATCGCTGGGTGACCACAACGTTTTATAGGAAGGGTTCAACTCTAGAATCTTACAACCAGAGTACACCCAGGTGAACGACTGAATTGACCCCACTCGAGGAGACATTAATGCAGAGTAGAGAACAGAGGGCACCAATCCGCATTTTCAAATCCATCCTAACCAGGAAGTGTTCCAAGTGCCATAGATTTGGGCATCTTGAAGCAGATTACACTACCAAGGGATGATATATTTCACCGAATATGAATCTGTTGAAGAAAGGAGTAGAGACAAAGTAGAAACTCAAGAAGATGCTGACACAAATGAGTACTGGCTTTCAATTTATGAGGAAAAGATGCATATAGTTCAAGTTGAGCCCATGAGGGAGAATCAAACCGAATTAACATTGATTGTTCAAGATTGTCTTGAGTTTGAGGAATCGACACTAGAGACATAACAACCCTATATCAGTTAAATTCAGATATTTCAGTTCTATAGACTCCTTCATGAGTTGTCCTATTGAGGGAGACCCATCATGTCAAAAATATTATATGGAGTTATTCAGATTTTAGATTCAATTCGTCAGTGTACCCATCATCAGGTGTTTAAACAGGAGAGATGAACCATAGTTTGTTAGGAAATTCCAAACGAAATAATTCCCAATTTTACCGCGGAATAACATAATTGTATAAGATTTGAGAAAATCAGAACAAAACTTAAATAGAAAACACAATCAAAACTATCATAAAAACACACCAGAATTTGACATGGAAAAATCTTAGAAAGGGAAAAAAACCACAGAGTCACACTATCAGAAATTTTACTATGAAATTCAGAAAGTTTTTACAAAGGATTCACACCAGTTTCCTCTTTACACACAAGGAAAATTATAGGACCCACGCTATACAATCTTCACTCTCCGATTCGATGCAAAAATCACGCCGAATAACCGAAATTCACCACTTCGACACTTCCACCTTTACCGGGATGCTCGTCGAAGAATCTGATGAAAGATTCACCAAGTATTAACAAAACATGCTTGAAATCAGGATTAAAAACTAAAATCCTAAGCAAACTGCCCTTGGCGCATGTGTAGCAAGGTTTTTGCCATGCGCATGATGTTGGATGCATATGTGTCAATAGGCGCCAGCCTCTCTGTTTCATAGCAGTGTCTACTAATAAATGGGCATATATGTGCTCTATGTGCCGACCCTTCAAGTAATCAAACAAGTGGGCCCATAGGCGCCCACAACCTGGGGCATATGCGTGAAGTGCTCTGATCGTCAAAGCCAGTCTCCGCACACATAACAATCTCCCACTTGAAGACTGATTTTCTCCCGAATCAGTTCTCTGTACCTATACTTCCATCTGAATCGTCTTCATAGTCTCGTACTGCTGTCACTTGTCGTGTTGTGACTCACCCCCGATCTCAATTTCCATGAAACCCAATTGAAGCTAATCATAACTTTGGTTCTCAATAGTCACTACCTTTATCAACATATTTGTAGAATTCTGAGCCGTGTGTATCTTATCCAGGAACAACTGCCCATTTTCAAGAAGAGCGAATAAAATGATACCTTAGTTGTGTTTCGTCCTGACATGAAAAACATTGTTCTTAGCAAGATGAATCATACTCATACTTTCATTGTAAAGTTTTCCAATCCTCTGCTCCTTGCCCAATTCTGTCATGAAATTCTGTAGTTAAATCATCCCCTTGCTTACCTTAGTGATAACAATATATTTGACCTATGTAGTTGAAAGTGCAATGTTCTTCTTCAACCTGGAAACCCAACTCACCACTGTGTGTCCCGATGTGAATATATACCCAATTGTACTTATGCTATTCACATGTCTTGTCAGATTTGAATCTTTAAATCCCTGTAGACTGATCTCTACACTTCCATAGCGAAGTTCCCTGTTGACTGACCCCTCCCCCCCTCAAATATCTGAGAATCTACTTTACCATCTCTCAATGATGCCTGTCTATAGGGCTATTAAAATGACTCATTGTTCGTGAAAAACTCGTGTTCGACTTGTTAAGAAGCTTGTGCTCAACTCGTTCGCTAAGTTAATGAGCTGAACACGAGCAAAGATTTGTTTGTTCGTGTTCAACTCATTTTTGCTCGAAATACCACTCATCAATTATATATATATATATTGAAAAAAACAAAATTCATTGATATAAAAGACCAGATACAAAGGTTTTAGTGAGTGGGTACAAAAAGTCCAATCACAGAGATTACAGCTTATTACATAATCCCCAAAATTATAACAAAAAGAAAATAACTCCTAATCATGTCAATCTGGAAGGACGGAAATCAGACAGCTAAATTAAGAGTTTTCTATAATTAGGAACTTCCTTATTTAAATTATTTTCATTGTCTTTATTATAATTTATTTCTCTTTTAGCTAAATATTTAGATTAGGAATATTTATTATTATGTTACCTAAAATAGATAATACACTCTATTTTGTACCTAAAATAGATTATAAGATTATTATTTAATGGAATGAAAGCAAAGGGAAAAGACATCGAGACTATTCAGAATTCAACCTATTTTTCTTAAAACTTTGACATGGTATCAGAGTCAAATTTTCGCCCTAACCACCGATTATTGTTGGAGTACTGTCAAGACTCCTTTTTCGCCAGCCTTCTTGCAGGACGGAAAGGGAGGAACTATTTCTTTGCCTTGATTCTCACTCGTCGTTTCATTATTTTGTCAGATCTCCTTCGCTAGCCATCGCTGCTTCTGTGACATCTACGACTGCTTCGTCCTCTTCGACTTCGGCTTCTTCATCGCACTCAAGGATTGAAGGCTTCGACACTCCTTCCTAGACCGACGACTTTGGCAATCTTGGCTTCGACACTCTCGGTTTGGCACTTTCGGCTTCAACACTCTCAGGCTTCGACACTCTTAGGCTCCGACAGTCTCAGACTTCGGTACTCTTAGGCTCCGACATTCTCGGCTTCGACACTTTTGGTTTCGACACTCTCGGCTTGAGGTTTTTTGGTCCCGACAGTGTTATCAGTTTTTTGTTGGCAAATTGATGCTTCTTGATCAGTGAACATCAATTTGAGGGGGATGTCAATCTGAAAGGACATAAATCAGACAGCTAAATTAGGACCTTCCTTATTTAAATTATTTATATTGTCTTTATTATGATTTATTTCCCTTTTAGCTGAATTTTTAGATTAGGAATATGTATTATTATGTTACATAAGATAGATTATGCACTTTATTTTGTACCTAAAATAGATTGTAAANACCTTCCTTATTTAAATTATTTATATTGTCTTTATTATGATTTATTTCCCTTTTAGCTGAATTTTTAGATTAAGAATATGTATTATTATGTTACATAAGATAGATTATGCACTTTATCTTATACCTAAAATAGATTGTAAGATTATTATTTAATGAAATGAAAGCAAAGGGAAAAGACATCGAGCCTATTCATAATTCAGTCTATTTTTTTCAAAACTTTGACAAATCATGGTGGGTGTAGTCGGTGGATATACCGCTTCCCCTTCCCCTGAATCTAGGGAGGGAATCTAGCAACATACTGAGATGCGGGCTTCTGCCTGAAACTATGAAACAGTCTTCGTGAGAATTACTGAGATCTAACATTTCTTTTTTCTTCTTCCTAGATTTGTAAACCTGCCAATCATCTGCCAGATGTAGTCCCGTCTGAATAATAGGTGGATCTTTGGTGGAGAGTTCACCCTGGAGGTATG
>JXCR01124284.1:424-10654 GCA_002079205.1 Phalaenopsis hybrid cultivar | reverse complement strand
TATATATATATATATATATATATATATATATATATATATATATATATATATATATGAAAACAGTTTTAAACATTACAATTTCACATTACAACATAGCAATAGAGTTTCAACAATATCACAAAACAAACAATACAATCTCAAAGTACAACACAAACGACAAAAGAAATAAACAAAAAGATCACCAGTCATCATATTATTCATCATTAACATCTAACTTCTGTTGCTGATATGGAGTATAAATATGGTGAATAGGGAACTGAACTATATGATCACCCCTCAGGTAATTCAGTAAAGTGTCATCATAAGCAGCATCATATTCAAACTTATAGTGAATTAGATCATCTGTATGAGCATTTCTGGCCTCCATGTTCTGCATCCTATGATCCATCCTCAAAATATCTCTCTATTGAATCATCATCTGGTCCAATAACTCCCTCTTACTTGGGTCACTTGAAGTAATCTCACTAAAAGTAGGGGTCCTAGAAGTAGAAGGAATATCCCTGACTCTACTTTTAGATCTCTTATCAACATGGGAATCATAAGTCTTGATGCTTGCAGGTCCAATCAGTCTCTGAGGCTCAATCATCTCCTCACCAGGTATGAAGTCAACTTTTACATGCTAATAAAGTGTATAAATGAGAGCAGGGTGTGCCAATATACCATTGGTCTCTCCTAGAGCAATAGATCGAGTGTTCATATAAATGATAGAGCCTACATTTATATCCATCACTTTTTGAATACAGTAGTTCAGGATGACTCTATCTTTTGTCACTTTACTATGTTGGTTTGTTGGAATCATCCTTTCCAGAAATAAAATAATGTCAGACCTTAGATACTACATTTAACATAGAAAGGGGAAAGTTGACTTTAACTCCATTCTTTGCTTTCCAAGCCCCTTTCTCACCAGTCAGAAAAGAAATAACCACATCTAAGGCCTCATTTGTGGCAGAGAATGAATGACATTGGCATCTATAAACTTCTTCTAACTGATAAAGCTCACCCTTTTTCTTTGAACAAAAAAAATCATCAGCAACCTCCGTAAAGTTGGCTTAAAATTCCATAACTATCCCAGCTATCACATCGGTAGTAAAATAGCAGAAGTTTTCCCAATGTCGAGTGATAATCAATCATTCAAGTACTCCTCCCAGATTTTTGAAAACCTCAATCCGGAATCACTTTCTTATTATTTTCTTGAAGATCATGAAATCAAGCACTAGCTTTAAAGTAAACAAACTTTTGCTCATCATATTCTATTTTCTTTTACTCGATCTAGGTGTCATAGAAAATCTAGAAAAATTTGATAAAAATCCGAAAAAATTTAAAAATTCCGAAATCAAAATGTAAAGCACTTTAAACTTAAATCCACAAATTAAAAGTTTTTCACCAAAGCATTTTCCTAAAATCTCTCAAAAAAACGTCAAAACTTTCTGATCTAGGTAATGTGAGAAAAATCTTTGGTGAAAATAAAAAAATTTTACTTTAAAGTGTAGCTCTTACCTAGAGAAAATGAAATTTGAAGTTCCTTTGTCTCTAAATCACCTTAAATCTGCCCAAAATCAAGCCCTAGGTGTGAAAATTGAATTTTGAAGGTGACTTTAGGGGTAAAAATAGAGGTTTTGCGGTGAAAATCATGAATTAAATGGGTTATCACTACTCTCGGGTTGAAGACACCGTCAGCGCCCATGCCAGTGTCGTCGGTGCTGAAGGCCCGAAATTCACTATTTTGATTTTTTTCAAAATTTTAATTTCCTTTTAATTTACTCCAAAGTTTTTTTAGTATTTTTAAACACAAATTTTTATTTAACAATAATTCACAAATAAACATTCACAAACAATCATTTTCACAAACAACAACAAACTAATTTTTATACATGAAAATACACTTATACAAACACATTTCTCAAATCACACATTCACACCTATTAAGCAAAATAATTATAAATCATTGTTGAAATCAAGCCACAAGACTAAACACTGACACAAAACTTTACACAATCAAAGTTCAGAATTCTAAAGCAAAAATAATCCAAACCAAATCAAATCAAATCCATACAATTACATCAAATACATAAATATTCTTAAGAAAGTAGAGAATCCAAAGTCTTCAGTCATTCCGCTTCATCTTCAGTGTTTTCACCTCTTCTAGTATCTCTCATAGATTGGTAATGAACATATAGGTTGTAAAAGGATATGTACGAGAATTGATCTGTCAAATATTCTTCGATCCACCCATTTTCTTTAAACATATGAACTAATCCTACTTCAAAAGTTCCAGTATGATCAATATTTTCTTTCATTCTCCAATCAAGGCGATAAAAAAGGTACTTAAGATATCCTATTGCATTCATAATACTCCGAAGTTCCCTTTCAATTTTCTTCAATTTCTTCTCCAAAGCAAGCGAACTTCCTTCTGGTGGTATTAATGGAGCTGAAGCATGTGAAGAATGATCCATAATAGTATTTAGTGCTCCATTTCCATTACCAACATACTGATCATCAATAAGGATCATGGGCTTCAATGGTAGTAAATTTTTTTCCCAACATTCATATAGCACTTAGGATTGACTGCAAATTAGAAAAATTGTAGAAGGATGCCCAAGTCCATAAATTGGCCCATTCATAATGATACCCATAACAAATTTAAATATGATTGATCCTATATCAAAAGGTTTTTCTATTTGAATACAAAATTTAAAATAACACTTTCCTTGGTGACTCTACTAATCTTCATTGTAGGCAGTAATTTTGCACAAATAAAGAAATGTCACTGCTTTGAAATTGGATTATGTGATGAAGCAGGAAGACTAAAAATCTTTCATCTCGTACTTCCCACATATCGCTTTCACCCATAAAAAAATTATAAATATCTTGCATCAAATCTCGCATAGGAATGAAATTTGTATAATGACACATTAGAACATTTTCTATCATATACAATTCATTAATCCTTTTAGGAGTAAATGGTACAACCTTACCTTGTACGAAGACAACTCCTTAGATAATTCCATGTAGATTTGCAGAGAACTCCTTCATTACAGGCACAACAACCGCAGCAGTAGTGTAACACAGAACTTCCCATCACCTTTGCAAAATGATCGTGTCAACCAGAGCACTTGGATTGATCAATCCATGATTAACAAATCCTCTCTCCTTGATCAATCACTTCTTCATAATAACTTTATCGTATAATCTCTGCACGTCAAAACTTATAAACTTTCTTCTATTGAAAACTACATACCTTAAAGTATTTTTGGAATTGGAAGCCTTGGAATCCTAAAATAGGAAATTTTTAGGCATCCTAGGAAGTCTTAAGGACTTTAAAACCACCTCTCGTGCGGTTATTTTGGAGCAAAAATCCTGCCAAAGTCCGCCAAAAGTCGTCTAAACCGTCAAACCGCTCTCGGCGTAGTCGGCGCTCCCGATTGGCATTGCCAACACTAAGGTTCATTTTCTTGGGCGCCGTCATCACCCATTTTGGCACCGTCGGCGTGAGTGGCCAAAATTTTGCGACTTTCATTTTTCGTTCAATTTAATTCCAAATTTTTCTCAAATACCACTATTTGAGTTAATTTATAATAAATGCAATTTTGCAGGATTATTATCTACTAATATATAAGTCACTTATAAAAAAACACTAATACATAGACATATATGTATGGGTTGCCTCCCACAAAGTGTTTGGTTTAACGTTGTCAGTCTGCACACCATTTGTTTAGTTGGGTTGACTTAACAATTAAAACTTCTTTAAATTGAGGTATGTGCCTTCATAATAACTTTAAATATCTTTCTAGTGTTAGGATCTTTAATAACAATAGTTCCATAATGATAGACTTTAATCATTTTCAAAGGACCTAATCATATAGATTTCAGTTTTCTTAGAAACAATCTCAATCCTGTATTATATGATAGAATTTCTTGTCCGGGTTCAAATTTCTTCTGAATCATCTTCCGATCATGCCATATTTTCATTTTTTCTTTATAGATTTTTGCATTATCATATACTTCATTTCTTATTTCCTCAACTTCTTTGAGTTGCAATAATCTTTTCTCACCAGCATCTTTTATATTAAAATAAAATTCTTTAATAGCACAAAATGCTTTATGCTCTATTTCTACTGTTAAATGACATGTTTTCCCAAATATTAGTTTGTGTGGGGACATTCTTATATGAGTCTTATAAGCAGTTCTATATTCCTATATTGTAGTATCTAGTTTAGCAAACTAATCCAATTTATAAGGATTTACAGCTTTTTCTAAAATACATTTAATTTCATGATTTGACATCTCTNCTATCATATACAATTCATTAATCCTTTTAGGAGTAAATGGTACAACCTTACCTTGTACGAAGACAACTCCTTGGATAATTCCATGTAGATTTATAGAGAACTTCTTCATTACAGGCACAAAAACCGCAGCGGTAGTGTAACACGGAACTTCCCATCACCTTTGCAAAATGATCTTGTCAACCAGAGCACTTGGATTGATCAATCCATGATTAACAAATCCTCTCTCCTTGATCAATCACTTCTTCATAATAACTTTATCGTATAATCTCTGCACGTCAAAACTAATAAACTTTCTTCTACTGAAAACTACATACCTTAAAGTATTTCTGGAATTGGAAGCCATGGAATCCTAAAATAGGAAATTTCTAAGCATCCTAGGAAGTTTTAAGGACTTTAAAAACACCTCCCGTGCGGTTATTTTGGAGCAAAAATCCTGCCAAAGTCCGCAAAAAGTCGTCTAAACCGTCAAACCGCTCTCGGCGCAGTCGGCGCTCCCGATTGGCATTGCCGGCACTAAGGTTCATTTTCTTGGGCGTCGTCATCACCCATTTTGGCACTGTCGGCGTGAGTGGCCAAAATTTTGCAACTTTCATTTTTCATTCAATTTAATTCCAACTTTTTCTCAAATACCACTATTTGAGTTAATTTATAATAAATGCAATTGTGCAGGATTATTATCTACTAATATATAAGACATTTATAAAAAAAACACTAATACATAGACATATATGTATGGGTTGCCTCCCACAAAGTGCTTGGTTTAACGTTATCAGTCTGCACACCATTTGTTTAGTTGGGTTGACTTAACAATTAAAACTTCTTTAAATTGAGGTATATGCCTTCATAGTAACTTTAAATACCTTTCTAATGTTAGGATCTTTAATAACAATAGTTCCATAATGATAGACTTTAATCATTTTCAATGGACCTAATCATATAGATTTCAGTTTTCTTAGAAACAATCTCAATCCTGTATTATATGATAGAACTTCTTGTTCAGGTTCAAATTTCTTCTGAATAATCTTCCGATCATGCCATATTTTCATTTTTTCTTTATAGATTTTTGCATTATCATATACTTCATTTCTTATTTCCTCAACTTCTTTGGGTTAGAATAATTTTTTCTCACCAGCATCTTTTAGATTAAAATAAAATTCTTTAATAGCACAAAATGCTTTATGCTCTATTTCTACTGTTAAATGACATGTTTTCCCAAATATTAGTTTGTGTGGGGACATTCTTATATGAGTATTATAAGCAGTTCTATATGCCTATATTGTAGTTTTTAGTCTAGCAGACTAATCCAATTTATAAGGATTTACAGTTTTTTCTAAAATACGTTTAATTTCACGATTTGACATCTCCGCTAGACCGCTAGTCTGAGGATGATAAGCAGTAGATAATCTATGCATAATATCGTATTCTTAATTAATTTTTCAATTCTCTTATTCTTAAAATAAGATCCTCCATCAGTAATAATTACTCTCAGCATTCTACATCTTGTAAAAATATTTTTAATTAAAAATTTAAAAACACTCAGAGCATCACATCAGGGTACAGTAATAGCTTATTCCATTTGGACATATAATCAATAGTAAGTAATATAGATAAGTTTCCAAATGAAGGCATAAATGGTCCCATAAAATCTAATGCTCACACATAAAAAATTTCAACTTCCAATATGTAATTTACAGGCATTTCATTTCTTCTAGAAATATTTCCTACTCGTTGTCATCTATCACAAATTTTAATATATTCATTAACATCTTTAAAAATAGCAAGCCAATAAAATCCAGCTTGCAAAATCTTATATGCAGTTTAATTTGTTCTAAAATGTCCTCCAAATTTAGAATTCATGACATCTTTCAATTATCTGTTGAGTTTCTTCATAAGGCACACATCTTCTAATAATTAGTCTTNTAAGGCACACATCTTCTAATAATTAGATCTTTACATTGTTTATATAAATATGGGTCATCCCAAAAATAGTCTGTTGAATCATATATAAATTTCTCTAATTGTGGAATTTTCATATCAGGTGGTAAAATATCACTTACAATATAATTCACTATATCAGCACACCACGGTACATCCATTTCATCAATACTATATCACTATTCAATAGGAAAATTTTCTTAAATGTCATTTGGAAAACTAATTAATATTTTTATTTCTAACCTAAACAAATGATCAGCTATTTGATAACCATTTCTCTATCTATCAATCACAATCAAATCAAACGTTTCNTATCACTTACAATATAATTCACTATATCAGCACACCACGGTACATCCATTTCATCAATACTATATAACTGTTCAATAGGAAAATTTTCTTAAATTTCATTTGCAAAACTAATTAATATTTTTATTTCTAACCTAAACAAATGATCAGCTATTTGATTACCATTTCTCTATCTATCAATCACGATAAAATCAAACTTTTCTAATAGAAGTATCCATCTAATTAATCTTGGTTTAGCATCCTTCTTTTGCATTAAGTATTTAATAGCTGAATGATCTGTATACACTATACATTTAGTTCAAATTAAATAAGGTCTAAATTCATCAAAGGCATAAACAATAGCTAATAACANAGTATTAGAAATATTGAAAATCAATTAGGACATATTGTTACTGCACTTAGTAACAGACCTTCTGGAATTCTTTTGAGAACTGTGGAAGTTAATGCAAGAGATCAAAATAAATAGCAAATTAAAGCTATTCTGTTACGAAGTGGAAAAGAAGGTGAAATAAGGATCCAAAGAGAAATTGAAGTTGGTGAAGAGAAGGAAGAAATGGAAAATGATCAACAAGAAATAAAAAACGATCAACATGAAAAACCATTACCTCTGTTTCCTCAAAGACTAAAGTAGAAAAATAAATATAAAAAATTTAATAAACTTTTGGAAATCCTAAAGAAATTAACGATAAATATTCTTTTTGTTGAAGCTTTGGAACAAATGCCAAGTTATGTGAAATTTATGAAGGATGAACTAAATAAGAAAAGGAAGTTTACAGATCATGAGACTGTTGCACTCAGTGAAAAGTGTAGTGCTATTATTTAGAAAAAGCTTCTTGAAAAATAAAAAATACTAGTAGTTTTACTATACCTTGTGCAATTGGTGAAAAGTTTTATGGAAAAGCTTTATGTGATTTAGGAGCGACAATCAATCTCATGCCCTTATCAATCTTTAAACGTTTACATTTTGGATAAATTTCCCTTACTACTGTAACTCTTCACATAGCTAATCGATCAATAACTTATTCAAAAGGAGTTATATAGAATGTATTAGTAAGTGGATAAATTTATTTTCCATGTAGACTTTATAGTATTGGATATGGAGGAAGATAAAGGATTCCTATTATTTTAGGGAGACCATTTCTTGCAATAGGAAGAACTGTAATAGATGTGCAAAAAGGAAAACTAATAATGAGAGTTAATGATCAAGAAGTAAAATTTATTATAACAAAAGCTAAGAAATATCCTGCAATAGAAAAATAAAATGAATGCTTCAGGAAGAAAGTAGTTGATTGTCTGAGTAATGAACATTTTAAGAATGAGTGTGAAGATAAATTAAAGCAAGGAGAAATTTTTTAGTATGAAGATGAAATAAAAGGAGAAGATTTGGATTATATTCAAGGCAAATTTGGAACGTTAGACTTATCGGAAAATGATAGTAAAAATCTTATTCCTTCAAATATTAAACCACCTGAACTTGAATTAAAGATATTACATGCCCATTTAAAGTATGTATTTTAGGAGAGTCATCTACATTATTTGTTATTATATCTTCTGAGTTAACTGAAATTCAAGAAAAAAAAGTCGATAGAAATATTGAACAAGTATAAAAAGGTTTTTGGATGGACTTTAGCAGATATTAAAGGACTTAGTCCTTCAATTTGTACGCACGGAATTTTATTAGATGGACAACATGAACCTAAAGCTGGTCTTCAGAGAAGATTAAACCCAATCATTAAAGAAGCTATTAAAAAAGAGATTTTAAAATGGTTAGATGCTAGAATTATATATCCTGTTTCAGATAGTGCTAGGGTAAGCCCAATTCACCGTGTTCCGAAGAAAGGAGGAGTGACTTTTGAAGAAAACAAGAAAAATGAATTAATACAAATAAGATAAGATACTGGTTGTCAAATTTGTATTGATTATATAAAATTAAATGTGGCCTCCAGAAAAAATGACTTTGCTTTACCCTTTCTAGACCAAATGTTGGATAGATTGGTTTGGAATAAATATTATTCCTTTTTAGATGGATAAACTGGTTATCATCAAATTCCAATTTCTCCAGAGGATCAAGAGAAAACAACATTTACCAGCCCATATGGAACATTTGCTTTTCGTAGAATGCCCTTTGGACTATGCAATGCACCTGCAACATTTCAAAGATGCATGATGTCAATTTTTATCAATTTTATAGAACATGGAATGGAAGTGTTTATGGATGATTTTTCTGTATTTGAGACTTCGTTTGAGTTATGTATTAATAATTTAGAAAAAGTTATGGAATTATGTGAAAATGTCAACTTAGTATTAAATTGGGGAAAATGTCAATTTATGGTTGCAGGAGGTTTTGTGCTTGAACATTAAACTTTTGAAAAAGGCATGGAGGTAGATCCTGCAAAAATCCAAGTTATAGAAAAATTACCACCACCTATTAATGTTGAAGGGGTGAGAAGTTTTCTAGGACATGATGGTTTTTACAGGCGCTACATAAAAAAATTTTCAAAAATAACTAAGCTGTTAAGCCAACTTTTAGAAAAAGATAAGAAATTTGATTTTGATGAGGAATGCATAAAAGCATTTGAATTATTAAAGAAAAATTTAGTAACTGCACCTATAATAGTACCACCTGACTGGAAAAAACCATTTTGCTATTGGGGTTGTATTAGGACAAAGGCACGACAAAGTTTTTAAAGTTATATATTATGCTAGTAAGACTCTAAATGATGCTAAAATTAATTACACTACTACTGAAAGAGCGTTATTAGCTATTGTTTATGCCTTTGATAAATTTAGACCTTATTTAATTTGAACTAAATGTATAGTGTATACAGATCATTCAACTATTAAATACTTAATGCAAAAGAAGGATGCTAAACCAAGATTAATTAGATGNCAACAGCATCTATAATAGATCTTAGTGATCCTACTAATCCATTGTAAAGTGTTTGAATTATTAACCAATCTGGCAAAGCATGGTGTTGACATTTTCTATGAAGATCTTTAAATCTTTCCCAGGCCTCATATATCAATTCCCCTTCAAACTGACAAAAAGATGTAATATCATTTCTAAGATTAGCGGTTTTTAAGGGTGAAAATAATTTAGCCAAGAATTTTTTTGATAGTTATCCCCAAGTTCTAATAGATCCAGATGCTAATGAATTTAACCAAGTCATAGCTTTATCCCTTAATTAAAAAGGAAAACTTTTAAGGCTAAAAACTTCATTAGACACTCCGTCATATTTAAATGTAGCAAAAATATCAAGAAAACTAGTAAGATGTAAATTAGGATCTTTAGTCGGTGATCCTCCAAACTGATTATTTGTACAATTTGGATAAAAGCAGGTTTAAGCTTAAGTGAATTAGCAACAACATTAAGATTTTGAATAGTTAAGTAAAGTTCATCTGCTGTCAGATTCACATAATCTCTTAAAGGTTTTTGTCGATTCTCATTTATCGAATTTTTTAAGTTATTTGCCATTTCTTTTAAAAATTTAATTTCTCTTTGTTTTTTTTGAATTTTTCTAACAGTACATTCTACTTTGAATCATAAGGTACTAAGCTTTCAGATCCAATATTTTAGATAAACAAATAAAGTAAGCAAAGTAAAATTTATTTTTTAAAAAAACTACTCTTAAATAAATATCTTTATGGATTTTTTATTTTATATATTTTTATAGTATATATATTATCTCTAACTTTC